>CM068954.1:1084371-1095423 GCA_035128595.1 Eptatretus atami
CCAACAAATTATTTTCATGCTTATTTATTGTGCATTTTATAAATAATATTTATTTTATTTTTTATCTAAATACCTCCATTATTTAATACTACATATATATATATACACATATATAATAATTAATCAGTAATATTAAGGAATTTACCTCACTAAAATAATTAATTCATTATTATTATATCAAATGTAATGCAATAGGAACTTGTTTACATGAAAACCAACCAAACTTAAATAAAAGGTGACTTTGGAGTCTAAAGACATTCGCACAAGACCTGATCAAACAATCAACCAAATATCCTTTGTTTCACATGATGGAAAAAAACCTTCTCAGCACATTCCACAAAATCATCCTTTAATTAACAAATTCTTACAAATCTAAGTAGCTGAGATGAAAAGACATTGTAACCCATTTTAATTGGTACATTGCTACCTGGAAAGGTGTACAAGACTACTGGGAAACTAAAATCGTCAACTTTATGAAATACACTTGTACGAAAACCATTCTGTCCAACTCAAACCAAACACACCCAGATATACAGCAACTGCACAATCATTACCACTCCTGTTTACAATCAGGCTATCTGGATCGATCTTGTGAAGTTGCCTATCAAAGAAATTATAGTTAACCACACAAATATCATCTATATAATGACATGTATGATAAATTTTTTAGCTAATCATAATTTTTTCTCCTTCATCACTTTCTGCGTTAATGAAAATTCGCAGAAAATATGAAAAATGTGCGCTAGTAGGGGGCTGCAATTCCCCCCCCCCCCCAATGGGAATCCCTTTAACCTGTTGAAACATTATCCCACAAAAAGATACAAAAGTATAAAATAAAGTTAACAGCATCCTTAAACTTCTGATTATCAAAACGATGAAACTGAGCTGTTAGATAGAGAAGACAGAGACAGACCGAGACACCAACAGCAGGGCCTTGGGACAAAATAGAGGCAAACTTGGAGGAATGAGGGGGTATTGTAAGACGCATGGTGGAAAACACCCAAAGAGGTGAGTAAAGTTGGAATGTGGTTTTATTTTTCGCCAGTGCAACACCCAAGTGACAATCGTTATTAATTATGTTGATGCTGCATTTACATTTGCATCATCCAAAACTGTACTGGAGATTTCCCAGAATAGAAAATGTATGCTATGGGTTATCACTGAATACTAATTGACAAAATAATCAACAGGTGATTTGTACCCATTTTCTATCTTGAGAGGCTTGTACAAGCTGTTTTCTTTCCCCAAAATGTTTTAATTTCATCAACTTGTGATATTTGTTTTTCTTCAGAAAGAAGATGGCTTGATGGAGTATTTTGAGGAGGTCATTGAAGTTGGAAAGCAGGATCCTAAGATTGTGATCAACTGGGTCATGAACAACCTACTCGGAGTTCTCAATGAATGTGGCCTGTCTGTGAGTCAAAGGTGAAAATGCAGTTGGGATCGACGATGTTGCTGGCTCCTTCTTTATTTCTTGTTCTACAGCTTTAAAAAGCATGAAGCTATAGTCTCACATGGGAGCAGACACTTTGCAATCGGTTCATCAAAATCACTACTAATGTGAGGGAACGGGAGGAAAAATAGTAGAACTTATGTCAATGTACAGTAAGTGAAAAGTGTATCAAACTTTTTTGGAAAGGAGAAGACCATGATAATGGTAGAACAGGAAACCCTCTTCCAACGCAGGATTCAGTTCCTGGAAAACGGTGCGTTCAGCAAAACCCATGTTACGCCAGTTAAATATCTTATAGGATAGACCGGGATGTGGGAACAAGTCCATGGAACAAATATTTTACACGTTGTTTTGTTAATAAAATCTCAGAGGGAATTTTGTGTATAATTTTGTAGGTGGGGTTCAATTTGTAGTGTGGGGGATTAATTGTTTGAGGCCAGGGGACCATTGTCACCGGTGTGCATGTCGCGGCATGAAAGGAGTGCATTTAGTTACCGGGATGCATTTCCACGAAAATAAGTGTAAGATGATTCTTGAAAGACTTGAACCCATGTACTACCTTCTTCTCCTTGGAGATGTATATCCTGTTTACCCATTTTCTTGTGCAAAAGCTCAGTTTCATCAGCAACGGACACCTGTTCAAGGGCATAGCCTTTGTCTGTTATCACTTCCAGGAAGTCTGACTTGAAGGAATGGTGTGTATTCACATGATATTCATTGGCTCATTCACATGATATTCATTCACATGATAAATCCAGTCGTTGGTGCGTTTTCCTGCACAGTGGCTATGCGGTTCGACGACTGTGAGGCTCCTAAAAGGACATCAATTCACATGGTGGACTCATTCACATGATATTCATGGCCAACTGAAGCTGCACTCGTCTCGCCATGCAACTTGTCTAATATCATGATATTGTCTACTAATGTCATTCCCTTGCGGGATTTATTCACTCGACGACCACTTGGAGAGGCTTGACGTTTCAGTGCAATATTGTATTTAAGGGTACAGTCTGCGACTAAGTAACATTGAGCTAACTCTTTGATGCATTGGAGAAGGGTAGAGAACATGTTCCCTTTCTTTCTTATGGGATAACCTTTTCCTTTTTCCGACACGTTCATGACGGATGATTTTACGTCAGTTTTCATTTCTGCACGAGCGATATTCACCGTTCGTGCACACAATTAGATAGCCGTCAGCCCAACAGATACTCATTCTATTCCCTTTCCATCAAGACACATTGGCTTGGAAATACACGATTTATTTATACATTTTATTTTGGTTATCATTTTCACTTTGGACTTCCAGGACATTTGAGTCAATCACACCGCAAGCTTTTCCTGAACAATTCATTCTGACGGTCAAACATGGCTGTGGTCTCGGATCATTTACCTCAGGACCCACCTTTTTTCATTGACGTTGACACCCACCTTTTTCCATCGGCGATCGACACCCCATTCAGCAGCTCTATAGATGCTCATTGGCTCTTCTTCGTGTCTGGCTGAATAAAGAGGTGATGGTACCCGTTGACGTTTTGTGAGCACTTCATGTTTTCATTTGGTTGTTCCGGCAAATGGTTGCTTTCTGGCGTTCGTCCAGCGCCCCGAACATGGCGTCGTAAGCCAGGCCTGTGTTAATTTTGAGTTGCATCTCGTTCAATGGTCAGGAAAGAATGACTGCGAGAATGGACGGTTGGAGGTCACATGCAGCGATGTGCCAAAAGGCAAGCTGGATTTGGCTGAAGTCGTGCTTGAGGCTCTGCCCACACTGGTCGCCTATAAAAAGGACAGCAGGACTGCCTTGTGAGCAGTTGGTAGGAGATCCTGCTGACGGTTGGTCACAGCTCCTGACAGCTCCTGAAAGTTGGGGAGAGATCCTGATCAGAGTTGGTGGGAGATCCCGTTTGGCAGTTGGAGAGAGATCATAATGGCAGTTGGTGGGAGATCCTGCTGATGGTTGGTGAGAGATCCTGGTGACAGTTGGTTAGAGATCCTGCTGACGGTTGGTGACAGCTCTTGATGGTTGGGGACAGCAGCAACGGCGGTTGGTGACAGTTGGACTGTTCCTGCTGGTTATACTCAGTACCTGGCTCTTGACGTACCTGGCTCTTGACGTACCTGGTTCTTGACGTACCTGGTTCTTGGGGGTGACGACGTGGTGTCGAATGGTGTTCGAGCCTGTTTGCGGGTGGGTGCACGGCGAGGCAGGGCGCTGGCAGCGGAAACGAGCAGGCTGTGGAGACCTTATTTGGAGAGGTAAACCAAGACACGCTCACACATTTTGGGTCATTTTCGTAAATGCACGACGACTTCTACCTTGGTAAGCCGAGACCGGATTTTGTTTCCTCCCTGAATGATCTGATGGGTACCCTTGTCTCGTGTTGAATTGTTTAGTAAGGCATAGTGATAAGCATCTGCTCTTTATCTATTTTTATATAAATGCTTGTTGAATTATTTATTTGTTTGAGATTATTTTGTTGATTGAACATTTGATTTGAATTCATCCATTTAATCAACAAGGAATTATAAAGTTGTCGTTCTTCTTTCGGCTGCTTCCGTTAGGGGTCGCCACAGCGGATCATCCGTTATGATCACATACTGATGTGGCACAGGTTTTACGCCGGATGCCTTCCTGACGCAACCCTGGTCGCCTCTTACGACAGGGATGAGGATTGGGTTTCGCCATGATTCCGGGCTGCCGTACACCCTCTCATAGTGCGGAGCGCCCGTCCTCAAGCGACCTCCAACCCAAGCCTCCGAGTAGCCGGATTACAGGCGCACGCCACTACGCCCATTGAAGGAATTATAAATCCTTAAGTTTATTTCATTTTTCTTAATAATAAATTCCTTGTTGACGTTTCAATCTGTCCGTGATTGTCATTTCCTTCCATTGATCCAGCATTGTCCGAACCGAGACAGACTGGGAGATAATTCCCAAACTAATTAACCTAACAGTCGGCGTGCACCAGCAGTAAACGCTCGGCCGCATTACTTAAGATCTAATCAAGATAACATTGGTGCATCGCCAAGGGCGCGTTCCCCGGTCAGGAGGCCGCGTGACCTCTAGTTAAACGGCAAATTAGACGGTGGGCATTGGAACACGTGGTTAACTGATTAGCGTTTGTGGTTGTTAAGCAACCCACTGCACCACAAAGTTTATTGTGAGCGGTGGCCTCAGGTCCGGTTCTTCCGAGGAGAAACGAGGATTAACGCCCCTCATAATACACTCGGTACCTATGGCCGTAACAATATATTGTTATGTTTGTGGGGTAGATGGAGGAATTTCAAAGTAAAGGTAGGATTGTATTGTGTAGCATAGTCCGTGGACGGGTAAGAAACATCTCGTCAATTACGTAGAGAAAACTGTGAGCTTAAGTTGTTATGTGTTACCGATTTATTTATACCACATGGGGGGTGGTGCTGTGTTAACTCGTTAGGGTTTAAGGCTAGTTCTCCCAGTATGTGGAACTTTTCCTACATTTCTCCCAGTATGCCCCCTCTGACCAGTATGCCCCCTGTGATTTTTACATTTCCCAGTATGCCCGCTGTGACCTTTTCCTACCTTTTTGCATTTACAAAGCCGGCTATAAAAAGGAACCACGTTCTTCCAACAACAACAACAATAACAACAGAGCCGATTGTTTATGAGCTGGCAAAAACCCCTCCTTCCTGGCTTCGTACCAGCAGGGCATGCCCCCAAGGCCGATGATATGTAAGAGGGACGATGATAGTGTGGAGATGGCGGTCAGAACACATAGGACCTCTCTGGCTTCTCCTCGACACTTGTCTGGTCCCTCTCAGCACGATGAAACAGCGGTGCGATTGTCGTTATTCATGCTGATGTGAATGTGTTCACGTGCTGGAGCAAGATGCTAGCCATTGACTGTTCGGCTGGGTCGTGAAGTTTGTATGCTTTTAGGAGGAAGAGAGAAGAAGAAGGTGCTCGAGAGACAAGGGGGAGGATAGTGTGGAGACCGGTCAGAAGACATAGAATCTCTCTGGCTTCTCCTTGCCACAGTCAAGAAGGCTGTGCGATTCTCGTTGTTCTTGCTGTGTGAATTTGCTCGCATGTTGGAACAGGATGCTGGCCATCGCCTGTTCGGCTGAGTCGTGAAGTTTGTATGCTTTGAGGAGGAGAGAGGGAAGAAGGGCAAGAGCAACAAGAAGGGCAAGAGGGACAAGAAGAGGTGCTTGAGAGACAAGAGGGCGATTTCAAGCAAAGAGTGAGGCTCTGGTCCCTCTCGGGATGATGAAATAGCAGCGCGATTCTCGTTGTTCGTGCTGATGTGAATTTGCTTGTGTGCTGGAACAGAACGCTGGCCATTGCCTGTTTGGCTGGGTTGTGAAGTTTGTCTGCTTTGAGGAGAAGCAGAGAAGAAGAGCACGTCTCTTGGCCTTATCTTGGAGCCTCAGCAATCGCCTTGTTGTATGATCACAGAGAAGGGCAGCGTCATTGGTGTGTGTGGACCTGGAACTTTAAGGGAGCGGTGTGGCAATCTCGATCGTGAGGAGAAACTCTCCGGTGGTTTGTGGGCCCTGGCGTTGAAGACGGTCCACGCGAATTACCTCACGTACGTGACCGCGAGGAGTGACTTGGGGCCATTTTGGTGCGTTTTCCCGCCCAGTGGCTACGCGGTTCGACGACTGTGAGGCTCCTAAAAGGACATCAATGGACACGAGCTGAGTGCCGAGCTGAGTGCCGGCATAGAGGGAGGAATTTATTTTATTTTTATCTCTCCCCTTGTCTGTTTTTGTGACCGAATGTAGACGTCTGAAATTCGGATTTAGTTTTACCTCATGTTTCATTTTCACCCTTGAGTTTCACCCTTGTCCATCTTCTATTCCCCATGTTCCCCGTCCCATCCCTCTCCCTTTCACAGATCTCCACATGTCTCTGTTCCCCACTATTTTGTCCTTCCCACTCCCTTCTCTCCTGTCTCATGCCCCCTTGATGTGCGTTGTGTGTTAGCTCTCATACGAGCCTCGACAAGGTATACAAAAAAAGAAGAAAAAAAAAGAAGTTATTTTCATTATAAATCTTTGATATTAATGTTCATAAACCATTATTTGTCAATTTGCTTGTGTTTGTCTATTCGTTGTGGGTTCCAAGGATCTCGGCTGTTTGCCTCCGAGGAAAACCGTTCGGCTATCTGTCCAGGTTGGTGTTAACCTTACTGACCACAACAACTGGGTCAGGAGTGGGATATAACCTAACCGGCCTGAACACGACAATGGGTGTCATCAGTGGGATTTTTTAGTCCATGGGGACCACGACATTTGGTGTCGGAGTGGGATATTTTTGAACCCCCCCACACCCAACAATTGCTGTCAGGAGTGTGGGATATTCGAACTGCTCACAAATGGTCTCAGGAGAAAATTTTTAAATCTGCTACGGGAGCCGTGAGAACAATTTGACTCGGCACGACTGGGGAATTAAATTTGGGTAATCACCGCCTCTTTGGGGAGGTGATTAGTAGAGCCGAGGCTTTTTAAATCATCGTTGATTCGGACAGGGGAACACGGCGAATAGCAACGCGCTTGAAAATTTAGAGTAATTTTTAGTTTTTCTGAGGAGATTAAACGTGCGCGGGAAAAGGCGACTGTGCATAATATGGCGTTTCGGCGGGAAGGCAGTGAGAACGAAGGGAGCGAGTCAGGGGTAGAGTTGGTTAATAAGGATAGGGTAGAATCCTTCCCCATTCCTGAATCGTCGAGTCAGAAAACGAGTAAGTTAGCTCCCCAGTTCATGTTTGAACAGTTGGATGCACAAATTAAAGGAATGAAGGGACAATTTGATGAATGAGGGAAAGGAATAAATAAATGGAAGACTTAATTTTTGGGGAAATGATCAGACAAAATGAACACAGGGACAAACGAATGAAACTAATGGATAATGCATTGAAGGCACAAATTTCAAATTGCATTCAAATTTGGACAGGATCACGCCCAAATTGCACGTTTCTAATTTGGACAGGATCACGCCCAAATTGCATGTTTATAATTTGGACAGGATCACGCCCAAATTGCATGTTTCAAATTTCAACAGGATCACACCCAAAATGCATATTTATAATTTGGACAGGATCACACCCAAAATGCATATTTCTAATTTGGACAGGATCACGTTCAAAATGCATGTTTCAAATTTGCGCAGGATCACGCCTGTGATCCTGTCCAAATTAAACTGTTGGATGAACTTGTTGATGACATCAGCACCAAAAGTGAAAGAGACACCACGATCATTTTCACCCCATCCCTGCACGCCCTTGTCGGGATCTGACCACAGGAGGTCACACAACAAACCTCTATCCGGAACATCTGAAAGACGCATAATCCATCAAATGTGCTCCATGTTTTGAAGATCTGGGGAGAGCCCTTCGTTTCCTTGAAGGCAAATCCGACCAAGGGTAACCAAATTCAATTTGTGTGAGGTGAGGCAGAGAAGGAAAGACTGCTTTCCTTTTCCCCATTCATTACTTTTATTTTATTTTCAAGTCCTCCTTGTTTTATTCTTTGCCCCTGAGTGAATGATGGCTAAGTCTTTTGTTTAAGTAACATTGAAGAAGAATACACGTTCTGGTTAAATCTGTTCTGATGTGCCTTTTTGCTTTCTTGCCTTAAATACTTGCTTTTAAATGATTGCTTGCTTGAGTGTTTGTAATAAATAATTGTTTGTTGCTCTTTCCAATCTGTCTCGGTTGTCTTTTCCTTTATTGTTCTAATGCAGTGCACAAGTAAGGTTAGATGGGACGTTCTACCCCAATAATTTGCTTTGTCAGCCAGCGCACGCTCACTGTAACGCTCGGCAGTAATCCGAGTCTGCGTTGAGGGCACGTGACCCCAATTAGCTGGCCGTCCACTGTTGAGGTATCACACGAAGTAGTGTAACCCTGCCTGAATTGGCCATGCCAATCGGTGTTCATGGTTGCCGAGCAACCCGCCGGTGTGCAGAGTTATCTGTGCCCAACGGCCTCAGGACCGGGCGTTAGGGAGAAACCCAAGTGCTCCCCCTCATAGCAGGCTTCGAACCCCGGATCCGCGACACGATTTTTATTCATGGTCGTATGTTATAACTTGATGATTGCACATAATGATGTTCTTTCCTACCTCGTTTTGTTGTTTCTTTTCCTGACAGTCCCATAAAGCCTGGTGCACTGGCAGAATTAATCAACCTTCAAATCAATGGAATCATCTCATCATCTGTTGCTAAGAAGGTTTGATTTTGAATCATTATATTTGCTTCTCCAGAGATGTTTGAATGTTCTTGTTTGTGTGGAACAATACTACGTGACACACTGCATTAATATCTGAGTTGTATCCAGTTTATTCGTAATGAACAGCCCTGCTAGATTGTATTTTACTTTTGGTCAAATGAAAATGTGTGCTCGACCTTGTTTGTCCAAGTATTACTTTCATTTGCAAAACACTTTACTGTTGTGACATCTGCTCATCCCACTTCCTGAGATGTTACAACACTGCATACCACATTACCAAATAACAACAAATTTCTTGTATCCATTCTTGCTTTAATTTTTTTTCCGATGTTTATACAGGCCTTGTCTCTTGAGACATCACACTACTGTCATTTATTTGCTCCTTGATTTACATGCAATTAAATTGGTGTGCACTACAATATGTACTGTATAAGAAAGATATCTGCAGTTTATATATAATGGAGCAACTCCCCACACGACCCTACTGACACGCTCACCTAATACTACTACTACTGATACTACTGACATTGAATCTACTCAACTTGGAGTCTGGAACACTGACGGGTTCCTCTTGTGAAGCCATTTGTATATACCAATTCCCTAAACGCTGCAAATCGCCATTATACGTAGATGTAAGTTAGAAACACGTTCAGTAGTTCTGTGGTCTCCGGAAGACGTCAATCAAATTCGTCTACATACGACAATGTGCGTTTGAGATACGTTACACATAGGTTCAAAGCCGGTACTCATAGGTTCAAAGCACGTTACTCATAGGTTAAAAATTAAGTTTCGGGTATGCTAAACATTACCTCGACGTGTTTCAACTTATGAGTAACTTACAAGTAACGTGTGTCCGACGTGTGACAACGATCGCGGAGCGTGCCGAGAACTTATGCCAGCGTATGCGGAACTTGTGAGCCATACGTCGAGTACATCGTAAAATTTTCAGCATGCTTGAAATTTCACAACTACCTTACGTACCACGGAATATGAACAGTGTACTTATTGTTTTTCAGCGTGCTCCTAACGTATACACAACTTACCCATACCGTATTCGACGTGTGCCAGCGTTTAGACACATTTTTCATAGGTCGGCATACGCTGGCTAAATCGTCAGGTGTGACTGCGATGTTGACACTTCCAATTTTCAGGCGGTTATGATTTAAATCGGCGTGCGGCAGCTTTTTAACAGAGAACGCCACGAGTTCGTCGGCGATACGTGCAGCGCGCTATGCTAAGTTAAACTATCGTTGGGCATAGGTTGTGAACGCCGACAACAGGCTAAGATTCGTTGTTGTATATAAGACAACGAAACGTTCTGTGCCCGTTACTAATATGTTATGCATACGACCAACACTTATGAATACGACCAAAACTTTAAAAAAAAACTCAAAACTTCAGCGTACGCCAACGTTTTACATACATTTATAACGTTGCCATTGCTGGCTAAAACGTCAAGGTGTGACAGCGCCTTAACACACTACGCCGTCATGGATTAAATCCTGCAGCACCGCAAGGTCCCTCTGCTCAAGCCAGCGCATGTCCAGGCCGTCTGAAGTTTGCCAATGACCATCTGGATGATCAGAGGAGGAATGGGAGAAGGTCATGTGGTCTGATGAGACAAAATAGAGCTTTTTGGTTTAAACTCCACTCGCCGTGTTTGGAGGAAGAAGAAGGATGAGTACAACCCCAAGAACACCATCCCAACCGTGAAGCATGGAGGTGGAACATCATTCTTTGGGGATGCTTTTCTGCAAAGGGGACAGGACGACTGCACGTATTGGGGAGGATGGATGGGGCCATGTATCGCGAGATCTTGGCCACAACCTCCTTCCTCAAAAGAGCATTGAAGATGGGGCGTGGCTGGGTCTTCCAGCATGACAACGACCCGAAACACACAGCCAGGGCAACTAAGGAGTGGCTCCGTAAGAAGCATCTCAAGGTCTGGAGTGGCCTAGCCAGTCTCCAGACCTGAAAAGAAAATCTTTGGAGGGAGCTGAAAGTCTGTGTTGCCAGCGACAACCCCGAAACCTGAAGGATCTGGAGAAGATCTGTATGGAGGAGTGGGCCAAAATCCCTGCTGCAGTCTGTGCAAACCTGGTTAAGAACTATAGGAAACGTCTGATCTCTGTAATCGCAAACAAAGGTTTCTGTACCAAATATTAAGTTCTGTTTTTCTGATGTTTCAAATACTTATTTCATGCAATAAAATGCAAATTAATTATTTAAAATCATACAATGTGATTTTCAGGATTTTTGTTTTAGATTCCGTCTTTCACATTGAAGTGTACCTATGATAAAAATTACAGACCTCTACGTGCTTTGTAAGTGGGAAAACCTGCAAAATCAGCAGTGTATCAAATACTTGTTCTCCCCACGTGTATGTAG
>CM068954.1:1119450-1135424 GCA_035128595.1 Eptatretus atami
TTTCAAAACATTAGATATTCCATTGAAGTTTGTTTTGGTGTCAACAGGAAGTCGCTACGACTTGCGGTCACTGAAGTTATGTCCAAAAATGTGTTTTCACTGTGTGACGTCACGTCGTGACGTTTAGTCGATTAAGACGGGTTTGACGCGCGGACCGTCTCAGGTGATTGCCTATCAGGTGTAAAAATTTAAGAACGACTGGTCCAGCCCGTTTGGCTGTAGACGACTGGACAACAAACAAACAAGCAGTCAATAGACTGAGGACTTACGAAATCGTCAACTTGACCTCTGCACCTGTTCTAATAAAGCTGTCTCTAGAGAGGTAGCCGACGCCAAACCAGAAGTTTCTACGATGATTCTGTACCAAAACCATCAAAAATTCGAATGTTTGACCTCACTGTGCACCTGACTTTGACCGATTTTGACCAAAATCTAATCAGCGCTAGCCATCACCCTCCTGAATCACGTGGTGTAATTTGACATTGCGTAGCTTCTTCCGGTTCTCGATATCGTCCCTACAAACAAACAAACACACACCACACACAAACACACACACAAACAGATGACGGAAGTCATCAACATACTTACGAAATCTTTAGATTTCGTAAGTAACAAACAACAAACAAACGGAACAGACAACATACTTGACAAAAATCAAGATTTCGCCAAGTAAACAAGCAGTCCAGAGACTGTACTTTGACGAAATCGTTCAACTTGACCTCTACCTTTCTGAATAAAGCTGTCTCTAGAAGAAAGTAGCCGACGCAGAAGCTCAGAAGTTTTACGATGATTCTGTACCCAAACCATCACAAAAATCGAATGTTTGACCTCCTGTGACCTTAGACTTTGACCGATTTTGACCAAAATCTAATCAGCACTAGCCATCACCCTCCTGAATCACGCTGGTGTAATTTGGACATGTTTAGCTCTTTCCGTTCTCGAGTTATCGTGCCTACAAACAAACAAACATACACACACAAACAGATGACGGAAGTCATCAAATCATACTTTACGAAAATCTTTAGATTTCGTAAGTAACAAACGAAAAATCACTCAAAGAGTGACAACTTGGCAAAACAGCACAAGTAGAATGGCACTCGGTATAGCGCATACCTCTGCCAGGTGGAACAGTTCACGTTTTGTATCCCACTGATGAGCTGCAATCCGAACCAAAATCTAATCCACTTGTTCTTTCCACCTATTCAACACATCTACCTTGTTTGTCATAACTCATCCATAACTTTTTGAGATAAAGTGCTATATTTCGTTTGTGGCCACATCTATCAATTTAAGAATTAGGCCTGTGTTGACCTTTTGACCTTAAAAATTAATTGTTGTTGAATTCAGCGACCTGACAGTGAAAATGGTCTTCAAATTTCAAGTCAATTGGATGAAAATTGAGGATTTCAGAAATTTGAGCCCAAATTGGCGTTTTTGGTCTATTGGTGACCTTTTTACCTGTTTATCCTCAAAGTTAATAGGTGGTTGAATTCAAATACCTGATGTGCAAATGCTGTTCAAATTTCAAGTCAATCAGATGATATTGAGGACTTAGAAAGTTTGGCGTCAAATTGGCCTATGTAGACCAAATTTTACGAAAACTTCAATGTGGGACCGTCGTAGGGTCGGTGATATTTAATGCCTGAAAATTCAGAACGATACGGATGAGATGGTTTGGGCTGGAGGCTGAATGGACAGACACACACACACACACACACACACACACACACACACACGGAGGCGATCAACATACTTGTCAATTTTTTTTTTGTGCCCAAGTAACAAGAAGACGACGTCCTGCAGAGCATGATACTTGCAAAATCCAAAAACAAATTTGACCTCAACAATAATTGGTGGTTGAAATTCAATGACCAAAATATGTAACAACTCTTCAAATTTCAAGTCAATCAGATGAAAAATGAGGATTTTAGAAATCGGCCTTGTGTGGACCTCCAAAATAACTACCTCTGCCACTGAAGGTGAAGAGATTATGTTTTCACCCACTTTCTGTCTGTGTACAGGATATCTCAAAAAGTTGTGGACGGATTCTGACGAAACTTGGACACGTTGGCGTGTGTGACAAGGAAGAAATGATTTGATTTTGTGAAGATTCGAATCTGATTATTTTTTAAGTGAATCTTCACCATTGAGAGATCGAGCAAAAACGATATATAGCACGATATTCTCAAAAAAGTTGTGGACGGATTCGGATGAAACTTGGTGACACGGGTGTGACCACAACGAATTGATGTAGATTTTGGTGAAGATCTGGATCCGACTACTAAAATTTTCAAGTGATTCTTCAAGGGCTGTCACACCTTGACGTTTTTAGCCAGCGTATGGCAGGTATCAAAATGTATGTAAAACGCTGGCTACGCCGAACTATTTGATGGTTTTTTTTTTTTAAGTTTTGGGCATATAATAACGTGTTGGACGTATGCATAACGTATTAGTAACGTACACAGAACGTTTTAATCAAAAAGAAAAAAACTTATACAACGAATGCTGAGTGTGTTGTCGCGCGTTCACAACCTTATGTGCCAACGATAGTCTCACTTATGCATAGCGCGGCAGCGTATCACGCGATCACGTGGCGTAGTAGGCTATTCATAGGCTGCGGCCCGACGATTTCAAATCTACCGCACAGACATCGAAGTGTGGAAGCCCTGTCACACCTTGACGTTTTAGCCAGCGTATGCCGACGTATGAAAAATTTGCCGAACCAAGCTGGCACACGTCGAATACGTTATGGGTAAGTTTTGTATACGTTAAGAGCACGCTGGCATACGTCGAAGTACGCTGGCATACGTCGTAGTACGCAGCATACGTCGTCATACGCCGAGACGTGAAAATTTTAGCAGCAATGAAAATTTCTCGACGTACTCGGCGTATGACACACGTTCGCATACGCTGGCCATAAGTTGTAGGCACGTTACGCGATCGTTGACACACGTTACTTGTAGTTACTCATAAAGTCGAAACACGTCGAGGTAATGGTTAGCGTCAGTGTCCAGACTCCCTGTTTTTTTTTTTCTTTCTTCGGTATGACGGTGATGTTGACACTTCGATTTCTAGTGCGGTTATGATTTAAATCGTTGAGCGGCCAGCCTATTAATTATATTATAACCACACTAGAAATCGAAGGTTCACAACACCGTCATACCGAAGAAAAAAAAACACCAGGAGTCTGGAACACTGACGCTAAGCTAAAACGTCAAGGTGTGACAGCGGCTTCACACTTCGATGTCTAGTGCGGTTATGATTTGAATCGTCGGGCCGCAGCCTATGAATAGCCTACGCCACGTGATCGTCGGTGATACGCTGCCGCGCTATGCATAAGTGAGACTATCGTTGGGCATAGGTTGTGAACGCCGACAACAAAAGTGGAGGGAGCTTGATTTAATTTTCATAGAATCTCCATATTTGGTGAGTGTTACTTAAGTGCGGTTGGCATTGACGGGTGGTATTTCAGGGGTGCTGCACGAGGAAGGCTAACTCCGGGCTCAAAGATTGGAAAGCCACGAGTAATAACAAAGAGTTGGCAGCGATTAGCAACCACAGCGAGGTTACCAGGAATCGCCTTCAGCCCCAGCGAGGTATACCTCAGGAAACGCTTCAGACCGCGAGGTTACCCAGGCAAACACCTTCAGACCCAGCGAGGTTACCCCAGGAAACGCTTCAACCCCAGCAAGGTTACCCAGGAAACGCCTTCAGACCCAGCAAGTTACCTAGGAATCGCTTCAGCCCCAGCGAGGTTACCCAGTGAATCGCCTTCAGACCCGCAGCGAGGTTACCGCCAGGAAACGCTTTCAGACCGCCAGCGAGTTTACCGCCAGGAATCGCCTTCAGGGGACAACCCGCCCAGCGAGGTTACCCAGGAATCGCGCTTCAGACCCAGGCGAAGGATTCCAGGAAACGCTTCAGCCCAGCGAGTTACCCACAGAAACGCCTCAGACGCCCAGCTAGAGGTTACCCAGGAATCGCCTTCAGACCGAGCGAGGTTACCCAGGAAAACGCTTTCAGCGCCCCAGCGAGGTTACCGCAGGAATCGCCTTCAGACACCCAGCGAGGTTACCAGGAAAACGTTTCAAGACCCCAGCGAGGTTACCCAGGAAACGCCTTCAGACCCCAGCGAGGTTACCCAGGAAACGCCTTCAGACCCCAGCGAGGTTACCTAAGGCATCGCTTTCAGACCCCAGCGAGGTACCCAGTAAATCGCCTTCAGTACCCAGCGAGGTAACCCCAGGAAACGCTTTCAGACCGCCAGCGAGGTTACCCCAGGAATCGCCTTCAGACCCCAGCGAGGTTACCCATGGAATCGCCTTCAGACCCAGCGAGGTTACCAGGAAACGCTTTCAGACGCCCAGCGGGTTTACCTCAGGAAACGCCTTCAGACCCAGAGCGAGGTTACCAGATGCGCCTTCAAGACCCCAGCGAGGTTACCCAGGAACGCTTTCAGGCCCCCAGCGAGGTTACCCAGGACTGCTTCAGACCCCAGCGCAGGTTAACCAGGATGCCCCAGACCCAGTGAGGTTACCCAGGAAAGCCTTCAGACCGCCAGCGAGGTTACCGCAGGAAACCCTTCAGACCCGAGTGAGGTTACCAGGAAACGCCTTCAGACCCGTGAGGTTACCCAGGAAACTCCTTCAGACGCCAGTGGGTTACCCAGGAAAACGCCTTCAGACCAGCGCGGTTACCCAGGAAACGCCTTCAGACCCAGCGGGGTTACCGCAGGAATACGCCTTCAGACCCCAGGCGGGGTTACGCAAGGAAAGCGCCTTAGACCGCCAGCGAGGTAGCCGCAGGAACGCTTCAGACCGCCGGCAAGTTACCGCCTGGAAACGCCTTCAGACCCGCAGTGTACAGCAATCGACCACGCACTACGTCTCTGGCTCAAGCGGAAGTGACGCTTCATTTATTGGCCGCACATACGGAACACTATATACTGTTGCGGTTCTCAGGAACCACATGCATACACAGTATAGTTGTCCGCGAGTCAGTTTGCATTAATATACGTGCAATGATAGACCCCTTCCTTTTGTGTAATGGGAGGACAAGGGGAGTGCGTTGCGATGGAATATTAGTTAGGTTTATTAAATCATCTTTCCCCTCCATTCCACTTCCCACTCTTCTATTTTCACTCCTGAGGTAAATCTGCCTGCTTGCCCCTCGTTCGTCTACCACAGCGTGTAGGCACGACGATCCACCATGCCCTTGCTCGCTTGCCACTCGTCTCCATTTACCCAGCGTGAAATCCACGGTGCCTTCTGCCTCGCTTGCCCCCTTCGTCTACTCTCGTTACCATACATGCACCAGGGTCTACGCAGAAAGCCAGACGTGTGGCAGCGAGTCATGCAGTCAGGTGGGCGGGGGCTGCCCAGCGTCTAGCCGAGGCACCCCGGCTGGCTTTGGAAGCCGCCAGGCTGGCGACCACGTGAGGGATGGCGGAGCCAGTTGGAGCGCCTCGAGTGATGACGTCGGATTCAGCATGGCCCCCTCCCCCGAGCTTCGGGCCCTATAAAAGACGGAGAGGTCCTCCGTTGAGAGAGTGAGAGTGTGTGTGTTTCCATGGCTGTCTCCTGTCCTCGACTCGCCCACGTCTGCCTCGAGCGGCCCGCCTCCTGTTCCTTCGTTGCCACCACACGACGTCGAACGCCTCCTGCCTCTCGACTCACCGACCTGGTCGCTCCTGCTTCACCCTCGCCCTCTGGACTCCTCCCTTCTTCCACTCAAGCTCCTCCTGTCGGAAGCACGAGCCCCACACGTGTGGCTGTGGCCAGAACACGGCGGCTATTTGTCGGGTGCCGCCACAGAGCATTCCCTCCCCAAACACCCAGGTACTTAAAACTAATAACTCTAACCCGCGCTCCCTCCCTGGCTGCAAAGTCCTTTTTCTTCATTGGGGTTTCTTCTTTTCTGCGTGTATCTTGTGTGTATGGCGCTGTCTGTTAAAGTAAGCCTGTACATCTTTTATTGTTTTACTGTGATAATCTCGCGTCAGAGTCCTGCACTGTTGTCTGCTTTAGTAAAGTTGGGCTTGTATAATTGTCGCCCCTCTCACACCCCTCTCCTCTTTCCCTGCGTTAGCTACCATACCCAATAAACCTTTGTTGTGCCACATGCTTTTCCTTGCTTGTGTAAATAAATAATTGTTGTAGAAAATGTTCCAGCTCGCTTGTCTTTTCTTTCATTGGTCCAGCTATGTTCGAATCCATGTTTAGCCGGGTCTGTTAAATTCGCCAACAGGTCCGTTCCTTCTAGCCGTAGTCCTTGCAGTGGTCCGCTCGGCTGCATCCGTCCGGAAAAGGTGATCCGATCCGGTAGGAGTGATCCGGTTCGACAGGCGTACGGCAAGGGCATGGTTCCCCGGTAAGTTTAAACCGCATGGTTAATTAGGTAACCGATTACCATAGGCGGGAGGACCCCTAAGCACGCGTTGAGTTATTGGCGTCGCATGGTCGGTTTAAGCGACCCGCCGCGTCAGTGGAAATTATCCGTGAGCGACGGCATACAATCGGGAGTCTGGTGGGGAATGACGTAGCTTTCCCCACCTAGTGGTCTTCCTCACCCGACCCCGCCGGCCCACAACAATACTTTCTGTCCACCTCCCTTTTTGATGAAAGTAAGATCATACATGTCAAAGTGTTGTCAACTGAACAATCAGGCATCCACAAAGCTTTAGCAACATTGTTAACAGTACTTAATGGTTGCAGTGCCACCAGAAACCAAGTTTGAGTAAAAGTTTAACAAACTTTCGTTTGTCAGGTATATTCAGTACAAGTCTGCAATGGTCAACAATCAAGTTTACAAGAAGTTTGTGGATTTTAACAAACAAATATTTATACTTTGAAGCTTAACAATCTCACGGTCCTCCTCTTTATGCTGCATGGTTGGCAGCATGTGTGTTGCAGTGGGGCATGCATGTCGGGTGTTATGTTCTCCGCACGGTGTAGTGTTGTGGCATACCTGCTCCTACTGTTTATGGACTTCATGAGTGGTATTTGCTCATATTGTCGTCGAGGCAGGTTCTTGCTCACGAGGGGTCATGAATTCGTCTTCAGGGGTCATGAGAACTGGTGGTTGGCTCATTCGTTCTCACCAAGATGACATCTGTTCCTGCGTAAACCACTCCTGATGTTTCTGTTGTACCCGGTCATGATCTGGGTGCGAATCACTTTAGTAACGATGGCTGGCTGCCAGGTGTTCTTCTCCTGATGTGAACAGTGTCACCGGCTGCAACGTTAGCTCAGCGATCTGCGCGATCTGTCATGATAGACTCTCTGTTTCAGGGCTTCTTGTTACATATACTGTGCTCTGGGATCTACTATTGGGCTGTTTTTGAGCAGGCTGCTTGGTGACTGGTATCTTGGATCTCAGGTCCTGCTCATTAAGATTTGTGCCGGCGAGAAATAATGTACCTGTGACAGGGGTGTTTCGGTCCTCCCAGTAAGTTGCCTAGTAATGCATCATCAGCCTTTCTTCATCATCCTCTTGATGGTTTGATAAAACGTTCAACTTGGGCCATTGGACTGGCAAATCCAGGACTGGATGTCGACCTGTTTTGATTCCCCAGTTTTCACATGAACCGCTCTGAACTCTTGGCTGTCGACGCAGCATATTAATCACTCATGAGCTCTGTGAAGGGCGCATGACGTGGCGAAGACTCCTTCATCTTAGTGGAGGATCGTGGTGCAGCTCTGTTCGATCTCCACCACCTCGGATACTTGCCTATAGCTAATCAACCACCAGGAGATGTCTTTGCTTTGATGTGTGAGGAATCGACTCCGCACCTTCTGCCTGCAAGCTCAGGTATGGGGTGTGGTCTCAACGGCTCCTTGAGCTGTGTATTACTATGACTGAGGCAAACTGCAGCAGTTGACCACTGTCTGTTTCAATGTCTGCAGTCATGTTTGGCCAATAACAGAAGCGGCCATGGCCCTGGCTTTAGTTTTCTTTCTCAGCTCCCATGTTAACTCTCGGCTGTAGGGCGAGCCAGCATCTCACTCTTCAGTGATCTTGGGAATCACAATGCGGTCACCAACACAGCAGTCGCATCAGCTTTGTGTTCCTCATTCTTTGACGCAGCCAGTATTCTTGAGACGCTCAGAACACTGTGCTTCTTTCTTTGGCCATCTCATCATGGCTGCCTGCTTACCCCTCGGAAGGTCAGGGTCCTCAGCAGCGGCGCTCGGGTCTGGTCTTGTCTCATGGCAGCTCAGCCGGCATTCACGGCACCAGGCATGAACCTGACTTCTATTTCATGCCTCCATCTGGTTCGTCTGATGTCACCAGGTAAGTTTGCACGGCTCAGTGTGTCGGCTACAATTTATGTACTTCCTGGGACATACCTCACATTTCCAGTCGTAGTGCTGGAATCTCAAAGCATTCTCCGCAGTCACGGAGTCGCATTGGGCCAGGGGTTTTCTTGAAATTGCCTCTCGAGGGCGGTGATCCTCGCACATTCACTGGCTTCCGCGTACACATCCTGGTGGAATTTGTGGCATGCGTAGCAGATTGGCAACAGTTCCTTGTAATCTGTGGCCATATTTATTTTTTCAGTATCATCATGGACCTTGATGCGTAGTGAACTGGCTGATCTCCTAGACGCAAACAACAAGCCCACTTGGCTAGCATCTGCTTGATTGTCACTGGCTGAGAGTCGTAGTATCTCAGAACAGGGTTCTGTTGCCAATGCTGCTTTGACGTTGTTGAGACTTTGTGTGTGTTCCGCTTCCCAGCTTTATTTCGTCCAGGCTGTGTCCTTTCTTGAGCGTGCACAGGCGGTGGCCGTGGTCTCGCGACTCGTTCCCGAGTATATATTGCGCTTGGTATTTGACCATGCCCAACAGCGTTTGATAGTGCTGGCTTGTCTTCTGGTGTATGGGGCATGTCAGGCAATGCTCGATCTTGGACTTGTCTGGTGTAGTCCCTCTGGAGTGATGATGTTGCCCATTGTAGAGGCGGCTTTGGGGCACTCGAAGCTGTACCTTTGGAAAAAAAATTTTTCCCCTTGTTTTTTGAAAAAAAAAACCTCCAAAAAACTTTTTGTTTTGGTGAAAGAAGGGCTTTTCCCTCCTTTGGGGGCATAAGCCCCTTGGGAGGTGAAAAAATAAAAATTTTGGGTTCATGTTTTCCACTGTCTCAGCCGGCAATGATCACGTCGTCGGGATACCCTGACACCCGGAATGTCGGGGCTGAAGGCCTCTGGTTTCTCTTGTGGATGATTTCACTCGCTGACAGTACGAATATTTGAATGTAACAGTCTGGCAGTCATATTGGATCTGAGAGAAAAAAAAATCTTCTCTTGAACTGCTTCAATAATTCGAAGTGAACCTTCACCAATTATGATCTCATAGTGATGGGGAAAATATGTTTTTTAAATTTCAACCTGATTGGACGCTCATGGTCTGGCAGCCAGACAGGTTTTTTTTTTTTAATTTGGGTTTTTTTCGATTTTTTTTATTTTTATTTTTGTAATAAGGCCTACTTGGCTGTACTGGATGGGCTTGAGGTAGAGAGTCAGCAGCTGGATGTGAATCCTATCACCTGGATGCGGTTTGGAGGGTAGAGGAGTCACAGGCAGCTGGATGTGACATCCTATCACCTGGATGGGTTTTGGAGGTAGAGGGTCACAGCTGGAATGTGCACATCCTATCACCTGGATAGGTTTGAGGTAGCAGGAGTAACCAGCTGGAAAATGTGAATCCTATCCACCTGGATGGGTTTGAGGGCAGATTGAGTAACAGTCTGGAATGTGAATCCTATCACCTGGATGGGTTTGAGGTTAAAGGAGTAATAAGCTGTAAATGGAATCCTGCTCACCTGGATGGGGTTTGAAGGAAGAAGGAGTACAGCGGAATGTGATCCTCTCACCTGGATGGGTTTGGAGGTAGAGGAGTAACAGCTGGAATGTGAATCTATCACCTGGAATGGGTTTGAAGGGTAGAGGAGTTAACAGCTGGAATGTGAATCCTATCATCCTGGATGGGTTTGAGGGTTAGAGGAGTAACAGCTGGAATGTGAAATCCTATCAACTGGATGGGTTTGAGGGGGAGGAGTATGCACACGCTGGAATGTGAATTCTATCCAGGTTCCTTCTGATGACTTAGCTCTTTTTTTTTGCTTGTTGGGTTGCCCTCTGATTACTCCATGCTAGACTGTACCTGTTTCGGTCTTCCATTTGATTTGAATTGACAAATTTTAATCCCTCTGAATAATTAATTTTTTTAAACCTCATGGGTCGCGAGCAGGTGTAACGATCATAGCGGCATCTGTGTACCCGTCATTCACTGCCAGCATTTATAAGTGACATTTCTAGTTAACCTCCGCACTCGAAGGATGGATGGAGGTTACTGTTTTCACCCCTGTCTGTTTTGTTTGTTTGTTTGTTACTTAGAGAATCTAAAGATTTCGTAGATATATTGATACTCCGTTTCTGTTTGTTTGTATGTTTGTATGTTTGTTTGGTTTGTTTGTTTGTAGGCACGATAACTCAGAGAAGCGGAAGAGAAGCTTACCTAGATGTAACAAATTATTCCACGTGGATTATGGAGCGGTGATGGAAGTGCCTGATTAGATTTTGGTCGAAATCGTTCAACGGTCAAGGTCAGCAGTGAGGTCAATATCGATTTTTTGATGGTTGGTACAGATAACTCCTTGAGAACGGAAGAGAGCTACGCAATGTCAAATTAGACCAGTGTTCAGGAGGGTGATGGCTAGTGCTGATTGATTTTGGTCCAAAAATCGGTCAAAGTCAAAGGTCCAGTGAGGTCAAACATCCAAAAATTCGATTTTTTGATGGTTTGGTACAGAATCATCGTAGAAAACTTCTGGTTTGCGTCGGCTACCTTCTCTAGAGACAGCTTTATTAGACGGTCAGAGGTCAAGTTGACGATTTCGTAGTACCAGTCTATGACTGCTTGTTTGTTTGTTTGTTGTGAAGAGTATTACGGAAAACTCCTGACGGATTTCGACGAAACTTGGTGGGGGATTAGGTTTATGGTCCAAGGATCATGCCTATTAGATTTTGTACTTGGTCTAAAGTCCAATGATGGCCGCTATGGCGACGCATTTTGAAAAAATATGTGAATTTGTTGTTTTTCGCATCTCGTGTTTTTAAGTGCATTTCCAACCAAAAAAAAAAAATTTGTAGAGAAAAAACAACCAAAATTTTGCAATCTTTTTTTTCAAAAAAAATTCGATTTTATAATTGAAAAGTATTTGAATTTTTTTTGCATTTCTACATGTTTAAAGTGATTCGCAACCCGCCCTCCCCCCCCCCCCAAAAAAAAATGGTTAAGAGAAAAAAATAATTAGAAATTTTGCAATTTTTTTTTCAAAAAAATTTCGATTTTTATTTTTTTGGCATATTCTACATGCCGCATCGATCTAGTTTTAGTTTATTCCACATCGTGGTTCAGTTAGATCTGATCCGTTTTGGATATCTATCAATGAATAGGATATCAGGTTAAATTAAGGTGACGCAGCAGTATTAACGGCGGAGGTTTTGACTCTAACCGAGTGCTCCCCTCTAGTTAACCTCCGCCATCGAAGATGGACGAGGTACTGTTTTCACACCCTGATCTGTTTGTTTGTTTGTTTTTGTGAACAGTTATTACGGAGAAAAACTCCTGGACGGATTCGAGAAACTTGGTGGGGGATTGGTATGGTCCAAGGTCATGCATTAGATTTTGGACTTGGTCTAAAGTTCCAATATGGCGCTATGGCGGCCATTTTGAAAAAATATTTGAATTTTTTTTTGCTATTTACATGTTTTAAAGTGATTTCCAACCAAAAAAAAAAACAATTTGTTAGAGAAAAAAAATTTTGCAACTATTTTTTTCAAAAAAAATTTCGATTTTATTTTGAAAATATTTGGATTTTTTTTTTTGCATTTCTCATGTCTTTAAGTTGATTTTCCAACCCCCCCCCCCCCCCAAAAAAAATTTGTTAGAGAAAAAAAAAACAAATTTTGCACCTTTTTTTTCAAAAAAGTTCTATTTTTTTTTTGGCATTTCTACATGCACGTCCGAATTCTAGTTTGTTTTATTCAATCGTGGTCAGTAGAGTCTGCATCCCGTTTTGACCTACAATGAAGATAGATATCAGGTTCACTTAAGTGACCCAGCAGTATTGGCGGCGGAGGTTTGGCAACTATCCGCGAGTGCCCCCCTCTAGTTAACTCCGCATCGAAGATCGGAGGTTACATGTTTTTCACCCCTTTCTGTTTTTTGTTGTTTGTGAACAGTATTACAGAAAAAACTCCTTTGACGGATTTCGACGAAACTTGGTGGGGGATTAGGTATGGTCCAAGGATCATGCATTAAGATTTGGACTTGGTCCAAAATCCAATATGGCCGCTATTTGCGGCCATTTTGAAAAAATATTTAGAATTTTTTTTTTTGCCCATTTCTACATGTTTTAAAGTTGATTACAACCCCACCCCCCCCCCCAATTAAAAAAAATTGTTAGAGAAAAAATTTTTTGGCAAATTTTTTTTCAACAAAATTAGATTTTTTTTTTTTTGCATTTCCTACATTGTTATAAGTGATTTCCAAAAAAAACATGCCCAAAATTATAATTGGGCGGCTGATTTTGAGACTTCAGGTGATTATACCCACCGTAAAATCAATTTCCTGTCTCAAGGAATCTATTATGACGAAATGAATTGAGTATGTTAAGTTAAAAGTAAAAGGAAAGAGTTTGCAAACTATAACTCTGTGAGCACTGTTTGAACGTCAATTGAATGAAATAGGATATCAGGTTCAACTTGAGTGACTAGCAGTAGTGGCGTGCGGAGGTTTTTGCATCTCTAACGAGTGCTCCCCCTAGTTATGTCTGTTATTAATCTCTGTCACTGAAGGTGAAGGAGGTTATGTTTTTCACCACTTTCCTGCCTGTTTGTTTGTGTTACAGGACATCTCAAAAGTTGCGGGACGGAATCCGGAATGAAATTTTGGGCATTTCGTTTGTACAAGGATGAACTGATTAGATTTTGGTTGAAAATCCGGATCCATATCGACGACTCGAATATTTTAAGTTGAATTCTTCAGCAATTGAGAGATCAGGCTAAAACTGATAATATAGCACGATATCTAAAAAAGTTGTGGACGGATTCGGACGAACTTGTCCACTGTTTGGGTGTGTAGCTCGGACGATATTGATTCGATTTGGGTGAGGATCCGGATCCAGATCGGGTATCGAGAATTTTTTTTTTTTTTAAGTGATTCTTCTACATTAGAGAGAGGGCCAAACTGATCTCGATGTGTAGCAGATATGTTTAAAAATGTATTGGGGCCCTATATGGTGCCTCGTGGATTCAGGCATTATGTGGTGGAGGTATGTGCTCTAGAGTGCCCTTCTCGTTAATGATGGAACACACCAGTATAGCAAACAACCAAAAAAACTGCAGACCCTCACCAGGACTGTGTTTGTGTGGTGTTTTTGTAATCCTCTGATGCTCTTTTTCTTGTTGTTTTGTGTGAGTGTGGTGTGTGTAGTGTGTGTTTGTGTGGTGTGTTTTTTTATGTGATGTGCGGTGATGTGCACAGGTGGAATTGCTGCGTTCTGGGCATGTGAAGGTGATGAAACAAGTTCATTGCAGGTGCAAAAGCTCTTGATGGTGTGGAGATCCCATACAAGTGAACGAATCTTGGAAAGCAAGCTTTTGCCGCGAAAACTGGTTGATGGACGTTGGCAAGCTTGATTGCCGGTTATGGACGTATTTGATGCTGAGAAGTTTCGTGGAATGGGTATGTCACTTGTTCTTGAGGTCTTTTGTGTGCGCCTAAAGAGTGTACAGATCCCAGCCAGAACACCTATGTGAATTTTTTGAAAAAGAGGGATAAAAGTTCCATAAGAACACATAAAAATTATTCTTTCTTCTTCTATTTCAATAAGATTTTTTTTCCAACTCCTATGAATGGCCTGAAAATGTCATTTAACATTGGGAATTTTCACCTCTGTAATGGGCGACAGGATGCTGACGCAAGAAGTACGACGCACTTCCAAACTGTTTCGTCTGCATTTGAATCCTGCCCGGCGTATGAACTGTCATCGCGGTGTTTCACAGCAGGGTGATTCAATCAATGTGTGTGCCGACCTTCAGTATGACTGTAACTGGCACTCCTTCTGCTGGTCGTTGCGTGGATGTTAAAGATCCGCACGGTGTCCTTCACTAGAGGTATGCGGAGTTATTCGTCGGCACCCTGAATAGATTACAAATTCCCTCCCAACCGACAGGAGGGCACCTGCATCCATGGCCACAGCCACGCCGCTAAGCCAATGAATGCTACCCTCGCAGCCTTGTGCTGCATACGAAAGAACACACCACTGTGTTTGGCCAATGTTCACCTTAAAAAATAATTGGCCTCGTTGAATTCAGTGACCTGAAATATAAATCAACCAGCCATTATTTTTTGAAAGTCAACTGAACCAAAAGGTCAACAATATGGCAAAGGTCAACAACTAGGTGAGATGTCGAAAATTCTCAATTTAAGCAGATTTATATTTTCAGGTCACTGAATTCAACGCACCAACTAGAAAGCTGCAGGGTAGAAGCGGCATACCTCTGGCCCTCTCATTAGCCTCATCCATGACAACATATTCTGGCCACACTATATTTTTAAATTAATCATGCTCTCTATCGTTTTTGAGCCCGATCTCTCAATCGTTAAAGGCCCTGTCACACTTGAGATTTAAGCCAGCGTAATGCCTGACGTATGAAAAATTTGGCTAAAAGCTGGCAACGTCGAATACTTATGGGTAATTTGTATACGTTAAAGAGCACCTGGCATACGTCGTAGTACGCCGGCTGTTAGAAAATTTTCCCATGCTTGAAATTTTTCGACGTATGTCCGCGTAATACTCACACGTTCCGCCATAACGCTGGCCATAAGTTTGTAGGCACGTTAACGCGATCGTTGACACATCGTCGACAACACGTTACTTTTAAGTTACTCATAAGTCGAAACACGTCGAGTAATGTTTAGCATACCCGAAACATTTCTAACCTATGAGTAACGTGTTGTCAGAACGTTACGCGATTCGTTGACACACGTTACTTTTGTAAAGTTAACTCATTAAGTCGAAACACGTCAAGGTAAATGGTTCAGCGTCCAGGTTCCAGACTCCACTGGTGTTTTTTTTTTCTTCGGTATGACGGTGTTGGTTGAACTACTCGATTTCTGTTGTGGTTTATAATATATTATAGGCTGGCCGCTCAAGCGTTTAACATAACCGCACTAGAAATCGAAGTGTCAACCATCACCGTCATACCGAAGAAGAGAAAAAAAAAAACAGGGGAGTCTGGAACACTTGACGCTAACATTACCTCGACGATGTTTCGACTTTTAAAATGGTAAACGTACAAAGTAAACGTGTGTCAACATCGCGTATAACGTGCTACAACTTCATGGCCAGCGTATGCGGAAACGTGTGTATACGCCGAGTACGTCGAGAAATTTTCATATGCTGCTGAAATTTTGTACGTACTCGGCGTATGACGACGTAATGGCTGCGTACTACGACGTATGCCGCGTACTTCGAACGTATGGCCAGCGTGCTCTTAACGTTATACAAACTTAACCATAACGTATCGACGGTGTTGCCAGCGCTTGGTTCGGCAAATTTTTCATACGTCGGCATACGCTGGCTAAAACGTCAAGGTGTGACAAGCGGCTTCCCCACTTCGATGTCTGAGTGCGGTTATGATTTGAATCGTCGGGCCCACCTATGAAATAGCCTAACGCCACGTTGATCGTCGCGTGATACGCTGCCGCGCTATGCAAAGTGAGACTATCGTTGGGCCATTAAGGTTGTGAACGGCGACAACACCTCAGCATTCGATTGTATAAGTTTTTTCTTTTTGATTGAAAACGTTCTGTGTACGTTACTAATACGTTATGCATACGTCCAACACGTTATTTATGCCCAAAACTTAAAAAAAAAACCATCAATAGTTCGCGTAGCCAGCG
>CM068954.1:1135678-1155901 GCA_035128595.1 Eptatretus atami
GAATCTGATTATTTTTTAAGTGAATCTTCACCATTGAGAGATCGAGCCAAAAACGATATATAGCACGATATGCTCAAAAAAGTTGTGGACGGATTCGGATGAAACTTGGTGGACACGGGTGTGACCAAACGAATTGGTAGATTTTGGTGAAGATCTGATCGACTACTAAATTTTAAGTGATTCTTCAAGGGCCTGTCACACCCTTGACGTTTTAGCCAGCGTATGGCAAGGTATCAAAATGTATGTAAACGCTGGCGTACGCTGAACTATTGATGGTTTTTTTTTTTAAGTTTTGGGCATATAATAACGTGTTGGACGTATGCATAACGTATTAGTAACGTACACAGAACGTTTCAATCAAAAAGAAAAACTTATACCACGAATGCTGAGGTGTTGTCGGCGTTCACAACTATGGCCCAACGATAGTCTCACTTTGCATAGCGCGGCAGCGTATCACGCGACGATCACGTGGCGTAGGCTATTCATAGGCTGGGCCCGACGATTTCAAATCATAACCGCACTAGACATCGAAGTGGAAGCCGCTGTCACACCTTGACGTTTTAGCCAGCGTATGCCGACGTATGAAAAATTTGCCAGAACCAAGGCTGGCACACGTCGAATACGTTATGGGTAGTTTTGTATACGTTAAGAGCACGCTGGCATACGTCGAAGTACGCTGGCATACGTCGTAGTACGCATAGCATACGTCGTCATACGCCGAGTACGTCGAAAATTTCAGCATATTGAAAATTTCTCGACGTACTCGGCGTATGACACACGTTCCGCATACGCTGGCCATAAGTTGTAGGCACGTTACGCGATCGTTGACACACGTTTACTTGTACGTTACTCATAAATCGAAACACGTCGAGGTAATGGTTAGCGTCAAGTGTTCCAGACTCCCCTGTTTTTTTTTTTTCTTCTTCGCGTATGACGGTGATTTTGACACTTCGATTTCTAGTGCGGTTATGATTAAATCGTTGAGCGGCAGCCTATTAATTATATTATAACCACACTAGAAATCGAAGTGTCAACAACACCGTCATACCGAAGAAAAAAAAACACCAAGGGAGTCTGGAACACTGACGCTAACCATTACCTTGACGTGTTTCGACTTTGAGTAACTTAAAGTAACGTGTGTCAACGATCGCGTAACGTCTGACAACACGTTACTCATAGGTTAGAAATGTTTCGGGTATGCTAAACATTACTCGACGTGTTTCGACTTATGAGTAACTTAAAAGTAACGTGTGTCGACGTGTGTCAACGATCGCGTAACGTGCCTACAACTTATGGCCAGCGTTATGCGGAACGTGTGAGTCATACGCTGGCATACTCGAAAAATTTCAAGCATGGAAAATTTGTCTAACAGCTCGGCGTATACGACGTATGCCAGCGTGCTCTTTAACGTATACAAACTTACCCATAACGTATTCGACGTGTGCCAGCGTTTTTAGCCAAATTTTTCATACGTCAGGCATACGCTGGCTAAATCGTCAAGGTGTGACAGGGCCCTTTACGATTGAGAGATCGGGCTCAAACGATAAGAGCATGATATTTAAAATATAGTGTGGCCAGATATGTTGTCATGGATGAGGCATGAGAGGGCAGAGGTATGCGCTCTACCCGGCAGCTTTTCTAGTTGGTGGTTGAATTCAGTGACCTGAAATATAAATCTCTTACAATTGAGAATTTTCGACATCTCACCTAGGTTGTTGACCTTTGGCTATGTTGACTTTTGGTTCATGTTGACTTCAAAAAATAATGGCTGGTTGATTTATATTTCAGGTCACTGAATTCAACGAGCCAATTATTTTTTAGGTGACATTGGCCAAACAGTGGTGGTGTTTTTCGTATGCAGCACAAGGCTGCGAGGGTAGCATATTGGCTTAGGGCGTGGCTGTGCCATGGATGCAGTGCCCTCTGTCGGTTGGGAGGGATTGTAATCTATTCAGGGTGCCGACGATAACTCGCATACTCTAGTGAAGGACACCGTGGGATCTTTAACATCCACGCAACGACAGCAGAAGGGTGCCAGTTAACGTCCATTCTGAAGGTCGGCACACACATTGATGAATCACCCTGCTGTGAAACACCGCGATGAAGTTCATCGCGGGGTCAGGATTCAAATGCAGACGAAACAGTTTGGAAGTGCGTGCGTACTTCTTGGTCACATCCTGTCAGCCCATTACAGAGGTGAAAATTCCCAATGTTAAATGAACATTTTCAGGCACAAGGAGTTGGAAAAAAAAATCTATTGAATAGAACAAGAAGAATAATTTTTATGGTTCTTATTGAAACTTTTACCCTCTTTTTCAAAAATTCACATAGGTGTTCTGGCTGGGATCTTGTACACCTTTAGGCGCACACAAAAGACCTCAAGAACAAGTGACATACCCATTCCACGAACTTCTCAGCATCAAACGTCCATAACCGGCAATCAGTGCATACGTCCATCACCAGTTTCGCGGCAAAAGCTTGCTTTCCAAGATTCGTTTCACTTGTATGGGATCTCCACAGCATCAAGAGCTTTTGCACTGCCCAATGAACTTGTTCATCACCTTCACATGCCCAGAACGGCGCAATTCACCTGTGCACATCACGCAAACTCACATAAAAACAACCACACAAACAAACACACACACACACACACACTCACACAAAACAACAAGAAAAAGAGCGATCAGAGATTACAAAAACACCACACAAAACAAGTCTGGTGAGGGTCTGCAGTTTTTTGTGGTGTTTGTATACTGGTGTGTTCCATCATTTAAGAGAAGGGCACTCTAGAGCACATACTCCACCACATAATGCCTGAATCCACGAGGACCATATAGGGCCCAATACATTTTTAACATATCTGCTATCACAACTGCGAGATCATGTTTGGCCCTCTCTCTCAATGGTGAAGAATCACTTAAAAAAAAAAAATTCTGCATATCCCGATCTGGATCCGATCCTCACCAAATCGAATCAAATCGTCCGAGCTACACACCCAACATGTGACAAGTTTTCGTCCGAATCCGTCCACAACTTTTTTAGATATCGTGCTATATATCAGTTTAGCCTGATCTCTCAATGCTGAAGAATCAACTTAAAATATTCGAGTCGTCGATATGGATCCGGATTTCACCAAAATCTAATCAGTTCATCCTTGTACAAACGAACATGCCCACAAAATTTCATCCGGATCCGTCCGCAACTTTTTGAGATGTCCTGTACAACAAACAAACAGGCAGAAATGGTGAAAAACTAACCTCCTTCACCTCATGACAGAGATAATAACAGACATAACTAGGGGGAGCACTCTGTAAGATGCAAAACCTCCGCCGCCTACTGCTAGGTCACTCAAGTGAACCTGATATCCTATTCATTCAATTTGACGTCAAACGTGCTCACAGAGTTATAGTTTGCAACTCTTCCTTTTACTTTAACTTTTACATACTCAATTCATTCGTCATAACTAGATTCCTTGAGACAGAAATTGATTTACGGTGGGTATATCACCTGAAGTTCAAAATCAGCCGCAATATAATATTTGGCATGTTTTTTGTTGGAAATCACTTATAACAATGTAGAAATGCAAAAAAAAAAAAATCTAATTTTGTTGAAAAAAAATTGCCAAAAATTTTTTCTCTAACAATTTTTTTTTTGGGGGGGGGGTGGGGTTGTAATCACTTAAAACATGTAGAAATGCAAAAAAAAAATTCTAATATTTTTTCAAAATGGCCGCAATAGCGGCCATATTGGATTTTGGACAAGTCCAAAATCTAATGCATGATCCTTGGACCATACCTAATCCCCCACCAAGGTTTCGTCGAAATCCGTCAAGGAGTTTTTTTCTGTAATACTGTTCACAAACAAACAAACAAACAGAAAGGGGTGAAAACAGTAACCTCCGATCTTCGATGCGGAGGTTAACTAGAGGGGGAGCACTCGGGATAGTTTGCAAAACCTCCGCCGCCAATACTGCTGGGTCACTTAAGTGAACCTGATATCCTACTTCATTGTAGGTCAAAACGGATCAGACTCTACTGAACCAACGATTGAATAAACTAAACTAGATCGACGTGCATGTAGAAATGCCAAAAAAAAAATAGAATTTTTTGAAAAAAAAGGTGCAAAATTTGTTTTTTTTTTTTCTCTAACAAATTTTTTTTGGGGGGGGGGGGGGTTGGAAAATCAACTTAAAGACATGAGAAATGCAAAAAAAAAATCCAAATATTTTCACAATAAAAATCGAAATTTTTTTTGAAAAAAATAGTTGCAAAATTTTTTTTCTCTTAACAAATTGTTTTTTGTTTTTGGTTGGAAATCACTTAAAACATGTAAAAGCAAAAACAAAATCAATATATTTTTTCAAAATGCCGCCATAGCGGCCAGTATTGGAACTTTAGACCAAGTCCAAAATCTAATGCATGACCTTGGACCATACCAATCCCCCCACCAAGTTTCGTCGAATCCGTCCAGGAGTTTTTTCCGTAATAACTGTTCACAAACAACAAACAAACAAACAGAACAGGGGTGAAAACAGTAACCTCGTCCATCTTACGATGGCGGAGGTTAAGCTAGAGGGGAGCACTCGTTAGAGTCAAAACCTCCGCCTCAATACTGCTGGCTCACCTTAATTTAACCTGATATCCTATTCATTGTATAGAATCAAACGGTATCAGATCTAACTGAAACCACGATGTGGGAATAAACTAAAACTAAGATCGATGCGCATGTAGAATATGCCAAAAAAATAAAATCCGAAATTTTTTTGAAAAAAAAATTGCAAAATTCCTAATTATTTTTTTCTCAACATTTTTTTTTGGGGGGGGGGGGAGGGCGGGTTGAAATCACTTCAACATGTAGAAATGCAAAAAAAAATTCAAATACTTTTCAAATTAAAAATCAATTTTTTTTGAAAAAAAGTTGCAAAATTTTGTTGTTTTTCTCTACAAATTTTTTTTTTTTGGTGGAAAATGCACTTTTAAAAACACGAGAAATGCAAAAAAAACAATTCACATATTTTTTCAAAATGGTCGCCATAGCGGCCATATTGGACTTTTAACCAAGTACAAAATTAATAGGCATGATCCTTGGACCATAAACCTAATCCCGCCACAAGTTTCGTCGAAATCCAGTCCAGGAGTTTTCCGTAATACTCTTCACAACAAACAAACAAACAAGCAGTCATAGACTGGTACTACGAAATCGTCAACTTGACCTCTGACCTGTCTAATAAAAGCTGTCTCTAGAGAAGGTAGCCGACGCAAACGCAGAAGTTTTCTACGATGATTCTGCTACCAAACCATCAAAAATCGAATTTTTGGATGTTTGACCTCACTGTGACCTTGACTTTGACCGATTTTGACCAAAATCAATCAGCCTAGCCATCAGCCTCCTGAATCACTGTGGTCTAATTTGACATTGGTAGCTTCTTCCGTTCTCTGGAGTTATCTGTACCAACCATCAAAAAATCGATATTTGCCGTCACTGCTGCCTTGACCGTTGACGATTTCGACCAAAATCTAATCAGGCACTTTCCATCACCGCTCCATAATCCACGTGGGTAATTTTGTACATCTGGTAGCTTCTCTTTCCGCTTCTCGAGTTATCGTGCCTACAAACAAACAAACAAACAAACATACAAACATACAAACAAACAGAAACGGAGTATCAATATACTTACAAATCTTTAGATTTCTAAGTAACAAAAAACAAACAAAACAGAACAGGAGTGAAAACAGTAACCTCCATCCATCCTTCGAGTGCGGAGGTTAACTAGAAATGTCACTTTATAACATGCTGGCAGTGGAATGAGGGTACAAGATGTCCGTCATTTGATCGCTACACCTAGCCTGCACCCATGAGGTTTTAAAAAAATTAATTATTCAGAATGGGATTAAAATTTGTCAATTCAAATCAAATGGAAGACAAACAGGTACAGTCCTAGCCATGGAAGTAATCAGAGGCAACCCAACAAGCAAAAAGAAAAAGACTAAGTCATCAGAGGAACCTGGATAGAATTCACATTTCCAGCTGTGTCATCTCCCTCCACCCTCAAACCCATCCAGTTGATAGCGATTTCACATTCCAGGCTGTTACTCCTCTAACCCTCAAACCTCCAGGTGATAGGTTCACATTCCAGCTGTTAACTCCTCTACTCCTTCAAACCCATTCCAGGTGATAGAATTCACATTCCCAGCTGTTACTCCTCTAACCTCAAACCCATCCAGGTGAGAGCGATCTACATTCCCTGTTTACTCCTTTTCCCTTAAACCCCATCCATGGTGAGCAGGATTCACATTTAAGCTTTTACTCCTTTACCTCAAACCCATCCAGGGTAGATAGGATTCACATCCAGCTGTTACTCATCTGCCCTCAAACCCATCCAGGTGATAGGATTCACATCTTCCAGCTGGTTACTCCTCTACCTCAAACCTATCCAGGTGATAGGATTGTGCCCACATTCCAGCTGTGACTCCTCTAACCTCCAAAACCCATCCAGGTGATAGATGTCACATCCAGCTGCCTGACTCCTCTACCTCCAGAACCCATCCAGGTGATAGGATTCCACATCCAGCTGTGACTCTCTACGCTCAAGCCCATCAGTACAGCCAAGTAGGCCTTAATTCAAAAATAAAAATAAAAAATCGAAAAAAAACCCAAATTAAAAAAAAAAAACTGTCTGGCTGCCAGACCATGACGTCCAATCAGGTTGAAATTTAAAAAACATATTTTCCCCTATCACTATGAGATCATAATTGTTGAAAGGTTCACATTCGAATTATTGAAGCAGTTCAAGAGAAAGAAATTTTTTTTTTCTCGTCAGATCCAAATATGACTGCCGAATCTTCACCAAAATCAAATCATTTCTTCCTTGTCACACACCCAACGTGTCCAAGTTTCGTCAGAATCCGTCCACAACTTTTTGAGATATCCTGTACACAGACAGAAAGTGGTGAAAACATAATCTCTTTCACCTTCAGTGGCAGAGGTAGTTATTTTGGAGGTCCACAAAGGCCGAATTTCTAAAATCCTCATTTTTCATCTGATTGACTTGAAATTTGAAGAGTTGTTACATATTTGGTCATTGAATTCAACCACCAATTATTGTTGAGGTCAAATTTGTTTTATGGATTTTGCAAGAAAGTGGAGGGAGCTTGATTTAATTTTCATAGAATCTCCATATTTGGTGAGTGTTACTTAAGTGCGGTTGGCATTGACGGGTGGTATTTCAGGGGTGCTGCACGAGGAAGGCTAACTCCGGGCTCAAAGATTGGAAAGCCACGAGTAATAACAAAGAGTTGGCAGCGATTAGCAACCACAGCGAGGTTACCAGGAATCGCCTTCAGCCCCAGCGAGGTATACCTCAGGAAACGCTTCAGACCGCGAGGTTACCCAGGCAAACACCTTCAGACCCAGCGAGGTTACCCCAGGAAACGCTTCAACCCCAGCAAGGTTACCCAGGAAACGCCTTCAGACCCAGCAAGTTACCTAGGAATCGCTTCAGCCCCAGCGAGGTTACCCAGTGAATCGCCTTCAGACCCGCAGCGAGGTTACCGCCAGGAAACGCTTTCAGACCGCCAGCGAGTTTACCGCCAGGAATCGCCTTCAGGGGACAACCCGCCCAGCGAGGTTACCCAGGAATCGCGCTTCAGACCCAGGCGAAGGATTCCAGGAAACGCTTCAGCCCAGCGAGTTACCCACAGAAACGCCTCAGACGCCCAGCTAGAGGTTACCCAGGAATCGCCTTCAGACCGAGCGAGGTTACCCAGGAAAACGCTTTCAGCGCCCCAGCGAGGTTACCGCAGGAATCGCCTTCAGACACCCAGCGAGGTTACCAGGAAAACGTTTCAAGACCCCAGCGAGGTTACCCAGGAAACGCCTTCAGACCCCAGCGAGGTTACCCAGGAAACGCCTTCAGACCCCAGCGAGGTTACCTAAGGCATCGCTTTCAGACCCCAGCGAGGTACCCAGTAAATCGCCTTCAGTACCCAGCGAGGTAACCCCAGGAAACGCTTTCAGACCGCCAGCGAGGTTACCCCAGGAATCGCCTTCAGACCCCAGCGAGGTTACCCATGGAATCGCCTTCAGACCCAGCGAGGTTACCAGGAAACGCTTTCAGACGCCCAGCGGGTTTACCTCAGGAAACGCCTTCAGACCCAGAGCGAGGTTACCAGATGCGCCTTCAAGACCCCAGCGAGGTTACCCAGGAACGCTTTCAGGCCCCCAGCGAGGTTACCCAGGACTGCTTCAGACCCCAGCGCAGGTTAACCAGGATGCCCCAGACCCAGTGAGGTTACCCAGGAAAGCCTTCAGACCGCCAGCGAGGTTACCGCAGGAAACCCTTCAGACCCGAGTGAGGTTACCAGGAAACGCCTTCAGACCCGTGAGGTTACCCAGGAAACTCCTTCAGACGCCAGTGGGTTACCCAGGAAAACGCCTTCAGACCAGCGCGGTTACCCAGGAAACGCCTTCAGACCCAGCGGGGTTACCGCAGGAATACGCCTTCAGACCCCAGGCGGGGTTACGCAAGGAAAGCGCCTTAGACCGCCAGCGAGGTAGCCGCAGGAACGCTTCAGACCGCCGGCAAGTTACCGCCTGGAAACGCCTTCAGACCCGCAGTGTACAGCAATCGACCACGCACTACGTCTCTGGCTCAAGCGGAAGTGACGCTTCATTTATTGGCCGCACATACGGAACACTATATACTGTTGCGGTTCTCAGGAACCACATGCATACACAGTATAGTTGTCCGCGAGTCAGTTTGCATTAATATACGTGCAATGATAGACCCCTTCCTTTTGTGTAATGGGAGGACAAGGGGAGTGCGTTGCGATGGAATATTAGTTAGGTTTATTAAATCATCTTTCCCCTCCATTCCACTTCCCACTCTTCTATTTTCACTCCTGAGGTAAATCTGCCTGCTTGCCCCTCGTTCGTCTACCACAGCGTGTAGGCACGACGATCCACCATGCCCTTGCTCGCTTGCCACTCGTCTCCATTTACCCAGCGTGAAATCCACGGTGCCTTCTGCCTCGCTTGCCCCCTTCGTCTACTCTCGTTACCATACATGCACCAGGGTCTACGCAGAAAGCCAGACGTGTGGCAGCGAGTCATGCAGTCAGGTGGGCGGGGGCTGCCCAGCGTCTAGCCGAGGCACCCCGGCTGGCTTTGGAAGCCGCCAGGCTGGCGACCACGTGAGGGATGGCGGAGCCAGTTGGAGCGCCTCGAGTGATGACGTCGGATTCAGCATGGCCCCCTCCCCCGAGCTTCGGGCCCTATAAAAGACGGAGAGGTCCTCCGTTGAGAGAGTGAGAGTGTGTGTGTTTCCATGGCTGTCTCCTGTCCTCGACTCGCCCACGTCTGCCTCGAGCGGCCCGCCTCCTGTTCCTTCGTTGCCACCACACGACGTCGAACGCCTCCTGCCTCTCGACTCACCGACCTGGTCGCTCCTGCTTCACCCTCGCCCTCTGGACTCCTCCCTTCTTCCACTCAAGCTCCTCCTGTCGGAAGCACGAGCCCCACACGTGTGGCTGTGGCCAGAACACGGCGGCTATTTGTCGGGTGCCGCCACAGAGCATTCCCTCCCCAAACACCCAGGTACTTAAAACTAATAACTCTAACCCGCGCTCCCTCCCTGGCTGCAAAGTCCTTTTTCTTCATTGGGGTTTCTTCTTTTCTGCGTGTATCTTGTGTGTATGGCGCTGTCTGTTAAAGTAAGCCTGTACATCTTTTATTGTTTTACTGTGATAATCTCGCGTCAGAGTCCTGCACTGTTGTCTGCTTTAGTAAAGTTGGGCTTGTATAATTGTCGCCCCTCTCACACCCCTCTCCTCTTTCCCTGCGTTAGCTACCATACCCAATAAACCTTTGTTGTGCCACATGCTTTTCCTTGCTTGTGTAAATAAATAATTGTTGTAGAAAATGTTCCAGCTCGCTTGTCTTTTCTTTCATTGGTCCAGCTATGTTCGAATCCATGTTTAGCCGGGTCTGTTAAATTCGCCAACAGGTCCGTTCCTTCTAGCCGTAGTCCTTGCAGTGGTCCGCTCGGCTGCATCCGTCCGGAAAAGGTGATCCGATCCGGTAGGAGTGATCCGGTTCGACAGGCGTACGGCAAGGGCATGGTTCCCCGGTAAGTTTAAACCGCATGGTTAATTAGGTAACCGATTACCATAGGCGGGAGGACCCCTAAGCACGCGTTGAGTTATTGGCGTCGCATGGTCGGTTTAAGCGACCCGCCGCGTCAGTGGAAATTATCCGTGAGCGACGGCATACAATCGGGAGTCTGGTGGGGAATGACGTAGCTTTCCCCACCTAGTGGTCTTCCTCACCCGACCCCGCCGGCCCACAACAATACTTTCTGTCCACCTCCCTTTTTGATGAAAGTAAGATCATACATGTCAAAGTGTTGTCAACTGAACAATCAGGCATCCACAAAGCTTTAGCAACATTGTTAACAGTACTTAATGGTTGCAGTGCCACCAGAAACCAAGTTTGAGTAAAAGTTTAACAAACTTTCGTTTGTCAGGTATATTCAGTACAAGTCTGCAATGGTCAACAATCAAGTTTACAAGAAGTTTGTGGATTTTAACAAACAAATATTTATACTTTGAAGCTTAACAATCTCACGGTCCTCCTCTTTATGCTGCATGGTTGGCAGCATGTGTGTTGCAGTGGGGCATGCATGTCGGGTGTTATGTTCTCCGCACGGTGTAGTGTTGTGGCATACCTGCTCCTACTGTTTATGGACTTCATGAGTGGTATTTGCTCATATTGTCGTCGAGGCAGGTTCTTGCTCACGAGGGGTCATGAATTCGTCTTCAGGGGTCATGAGAACTGGTGGTTGGCTCATTCGTTCTCACCAAGATGACATCTGTTCCTGCGTAAACCACTCCTGATGTTTCTGTTGTACCCGGTCATGATCTGGGTGCGAATCACTTTAGTAACGATGGCTGGCTGCCAGGTGTTCTTCTCCTGATGTGAACAGTGTCACCGGCTGCAACGTTAGCTCAGCGATCTGCGCGATCTGTCATGATAGACTCTCTGTTTCAGGGCTTCTTGTTACATATACTGTGCTCTGGGATCTACTATTGGGCTGTTTTTGAGCAGGCTGCTTGGTGACTGGTATCTTGGATCTCAGGTCCTGCTCATTAAGATTTGTGCCGGCGAGAAATAATGTACCTGTGACAGGGGTGTTTCGGTCCTCCCAGTAAGTTGCCTAGTAATGCATCATCAGCCTTTCTTCATCATCCTCTTGATGGTTTGATAAAACGTTCAACTTGGGCCATTGGACTGGCAAATCCAGGACTGGATGTCGACCTGTTTTGATTCCCCAGTTTTCACATGAACCGCTCTGAACTCTTGGCTGTCGACGCAGCATATTAATCACTCATGAGCTCTGTGAAGGGCGCATGACGTGGCGAAGACTCCTTCATCTTAGTGGAGGATCGTGGTGCAGCTCTGTTCGATCTCCACCACCTCGGATACTTGCCTATAGCTAATCAACCACCAGGAGATGTCTTTGCTTTGATGTGTGAGGAATCGACTCCGCACCTTCTGCCTGCAAGCTCAGGTATGGGGTGTGGTCTCAACGGCTCCTTGAGCTGTGTATTACTATGACTGAGGCAAACTGCAGCAGTTGACCACTGTCTGTTTCAATGTCTGCAGTCATGTTTGGCCAATAACAGAAGCGGCCATGGCCCTGGCTTTAGTTTTCTTTCTCAGCTCCCATGTTAACTCTCGGCTGTAGGGCGAGCCAGCATCTCACTCTTCAGTGATCTTGGGAATCACAATGCGGTCACCAACACAGCAGTCGCATCAGCTTTGTGTTCCTCATTCTTTGACGCAGCCAGTATTCTTGAGACGCTCAGAACACTGTGCTTCTTTCTTTGGCCATCTCATCATGGCTGCCTGCTTACCCCTCGGAAGGTCAGGGTCCTCAGCAGCGGCGCTCGGGTCTGGTCTTGTCTCATGGCAGCTCAGCCGGCATTCACGGCACCAGGCATGAACCTGACTTCTATTTCATGCCTCCATCTGGTTCGTCTGATGTCACCAGGTAAGTTTGCACGGCTCAGTGTGTCGGCTACAATTTATGTACTTCCTGGGACATACCTCACATTTCCAGTCGTAGTGCTGGAATCTCAAAGCATTCTCCGCAGTCACGGAGTCGCATTGGGCCAGGGGTTTTCTTGAAATTGCCTCTCGAGGGCGGTGATCCTCGCACATTCACTGGCTTCCGCGTACACATCCTGGTGGAATTTGTGGCATGCGTAGCAGATTGGCAACAGTTCCTTGTAATCTGTGGCCATATTTATTTTTTCAGTATCATCATGGACCTTGATGCGTAGTGAACTGGCTGATCTCCTAGACGCAAACAACAAGCCCACTTGGCTAGCATCTGCTTGATTGTCACTGGCTGAGAGTCGTAGTATCTCAGAACAGGGTTCTGTTGCCAATGCTGCTTTGACGTTGTTGAGACTTTGTGTGTGTTCCGCTTCCCAGCTTTATTTCGTCCAGGCTGTGTCCTTTCTTGAGCGTGCACAGGCGGTGGCCGTGGTCTCGCGACTCGTTCCCGAGTATATATTGCGCTTGGTATTTGACCATGCCCAACAGCGTTTGATAGTGCTGGCTTGTCTTCTGGTGTATGGGGCATGTCAGGCAATGCTCGATCTTGGACTTGTCTGGTGTAGTCCCTCTGGAGTGATGATGTTGCCCATTGTAGAGGCGGCTTTGGGGCACTCGAAGCTGTACCTTTGGAAAAAAAATTTTTCCCCTTGTTTTTTGAAAAAAAAAACCTCCAAAAAACTTTTTGTTTTGGTGAAAGAAGGGCTTTTCCCTCCTTTGGGGGCATAAGCCCCTTGGGAGGTGAAAAAATAAAAATTTTGGGTTCATGTTTTCCACTGTCTCAGCCGGCAATGATCACGTCGTCGGGATACCCTGACACCCGGAATGTCGGGGCTGAAGGCCTCTGGTTTCTCTTGTGGATGATTTCACTCGCTGACAGTACGAATATTTGAATGTAACAGTCTGGCAGTCATATTGGATTGAGAGAAAAAAAAATTCTTTCTCTTGAACTGCTTCAATAATTCGAAGTGAACCTTCACAATTATGATCTCATAGTATGGGGAAAATATGTTTTTAAATTTCAACCTGATTGGACGCTCATGGTCTGGCAGCCAGACAGATTTTTTTTTTTAATTTGGGTTTTTTTTCGGATTTTTTATTTTTATTTTTTGTAATTAAGGCCTCACTTGGCTGTACTGGAATGGGCTTGAGGCGTAGAGAGTCACATGCTGGAATGTGAATCCTATCACCTGGATGCGGTTCCTGAGGGTAGAGGAGTCACAGCCTGGGAGTGACATCCTATCACCTGGATGGGTTTGGAGGTGTAGAGGAGTCAGCAGCTGGAATGTGGAAATCCTATCACCTGGATAGGTTTGAGGGTAGCTAGGAGTAACCAGCTGTGAAGATGTGAATCCTATCCACCTGGATGGGTTTGAGGGCAGATGAGTAACAGTCTCGGAATGTGAATCGCTATCACCCTGGATGGTTTGAGGGTAAAGGAGTAAAAGCTTAATGGAATCCTGCTCACCATGGATGGGTTTAAGGAAAAGGAGTAACAGCTGGAATGTGAGATCGCTCTCACCTGGATGGGTTTGAGGTTAGAGGAGTAACAGCTGGAATGTGATTCTATCACCCTGGATGGGTTTGAAGGGTAGGGAGTAACAGCTGGAATTGTGAATCCTATCATCCTGGATGGGTTTGAGGGTAGAGGAGTAACAGCTGGATGTGAAATCGCTATCAACTGGATGGGTTTGAGGGTGGAGGGAGTAGCACAAGCTGGAATGTGAATTCTATCAGGTTCCTCCTGATGACTTAGCTCTTTTTTTTTGCTTGTTGGGTTCCCTTCTGATTACTCCATGCTAGGACTGTACCTGTTTGTCTTCCATTTGATTTGAATTGACATAATTTTTAATCCCATTCTGAATAATTAATTTTTTTAAACCTCATGGGTAGGGCTAGGTGTACGATCATGACGGCATCTTGGTACCCGTCATTCCACTGCCAGCAGTTATAAAGTGACATTTCTAGTTAACCTCCGCATCGAAGATGGATGGAGGTTACTGTTTTCACCTCTGTTCGTTTTTTGTTTGTTTGTTTGTTACTTAGAAAATCTAAAGATTTGTAGTATATTGATACTTCCGTTTCTGTTTGTTTGTATGTTTGTATGTTTGTTTGTTTGTTTGTTTGTAGGCACGATAACTCAGAGAAGCGGAAAGAAAGCTTACAATGTACAAATTATACCACGTGATTCATGGAGCGGTGATGGCAAAGTGCCTGATTAGATTTTGGTCGAAATCGGTTCAACGGTAAGGTCAGCAGTGAGGCAAATATCGATTTTTGATGGTTTGGTACAGATAACTCTGAGAACGGAAGAAGCTACCAATGTCAAATTAGACCACAGTGCTTCAGGAGGCTGATGGCTGTGCTGATTAGATTTTGGTCCAAAATCGGTCAAAGTTCAAGGTCACAGTGAGGTCAAACATCCAAAACATTCGATTTTTGTTGGATTTGTATCAGAATCATCGTAGAAAACTTCTGGTTTGCGTCGCTACCTTCTCTAGAGACAGCTTTTATTAGACGGTCAGAGGTCAAGTTGACGATTTCGTAGTACCAGTCTATGACTGCTTGTTTGTTTGTTTGTTGTGAAGCAGTATTACGGAAAACTCCTGGACGGATTTCGACGAAACTTGTGGGGATTGGTTTATGGTCCAAGGATCATGCCTATTAATTTTGTGACTTGCGTTAAAGTCCAATATGGCCGCTATGGCGACGCATTTGAAAAAATATGTGAATTTGTTGTTTTTGCATCTCGTGTTTTTAAAAGTGATTTTCCAACCAAAAAAAAAAAATTTGTAGAGAAAAAACAACAAAATTTTGCAACTTTTTTTCAAAAAAATTCGATTTTATATTTGAAAAGTATTTGAATTTTTTTTGCATTTCTACATGTTGAAGTGATTTCCAACCCCCCTCCCCCCCCCCCCAAAAAAAAATGGTTGAGAAAAAATAATTAGAAATTTTGCAATTTTTTTTTTCAAAAAAATTTCGGATTTTTTTTTTGGCATTTCTACATGCGCATCGATCTTAGTTTAGTTTATTCCCACATCGTGGTTCAGTAGAGTCTGATACCGTTTGGATTCTACAATGAATAGGATATCAGGTTAAATTAAGGTGACGCAGCAGTATTAGACGGCGGAGGTTTTGACTCTAACCGAGTGCTCCCCTCTACTTAACCTCCGCCATCGTAAGATGGAGGAGGTTACTGTTTTCACCCCTGATTCTGTTTGTTTGTTTGTTTTTGTGAACAGTTATTACGGAGAAAAACTCCTGGAGCGGATTCGAGAAACTTGGTGGGGGGATTAGGTATGGTCCAAGGTCATGCGATTAGATTTTGGATTGGTCTAAAGTCCAATACTGGCCGCTATGGCGGCATTTTGAAAAAATATTTGAATTTTTTATTTGCTATTTACATGTTTTAAAGTGATTTCCAACCAAAAAAAAAACAATTTGTTAAGAGAAAAAAAATTTTGCAACATTTTTTTCAAAAAAATTTCGATTTTTTTGTGAAAATATTTGGATTTTTTTTTTGCATTCTCATGTTTTAAGTTTATTTTCCAACCCCCCCCCCCCCCCCAAAAAAAATTTGTTAGAGAAAAAAAAACAAATTTTGCACCTTTTTTTTCAAAAAATTTCTATTTTTTTTTTGGCATTTCTACATGCACGTCGATCTAGTTTAGTTTTTCAATCGTGGTTCAGTAGAGTCTGATCCGTTTTGACCTACAATGAAGTAGATATCAGGTTCACTTAAGTGACCCAGCAGTATTGGCGGCGGAGGTTTTGCAACTATCCCGAGTGCCTCCCCTCTAGTTAACTCCGCATCGAAGATCGGAGGTTACTGTTTTCACCCCTTTCTGTTTTGTTGTTGTTTGTGAACAGTATTACAGAAAAACTCCTTGACGGATTTCGACGAAACTTGGTGGGGGATTAGGTATGGTCCAAGGATCATGCATTAGATTTTGGACTTGGTCCAAAATCCATATGGCCGCTATTGCGGCCATTTTGAAAAAATATTAGAATTTTTTTTTTGCTTTCTACATGTTTTAAGTGATTACAACCCCACCCCCCCCCCAAAAAAAAAATTGTTAGAGAAAAAATTTTTGGCAATTTTTTTTCAACAAAATTAGATTTTTTTTTTTTTGCATTTCTACATGTTATAAGTGATTTCCAACAAAAAACATGCCAAATTATATTGCGGCTGATTTGGACTTCAGGTGATATACCCACTGTAAATCAATTTCTGTCTCAAGGAATCTAGTTATGACGAATGAATTGAGTATGTAAAAGTTAAAGTAAAAGGAAAGATTGCAAACTATAACTCTGTGAGCACTGTTTGACGTCAAATTGAATGAATAGGATATCAGGTTCACTTGAGTGACCTAGCAGTATGGCGGCGGAGGTTTTGCACTCTAACGAGTGCTCCCCCTAGTTATGTCTGTTATTATCTCTGTCACTGAAGGTGAAGGAGGTATGTTTTCACCACTTTCTGCCTGTTTGTTTGTGTACAGGACATCTCAAAAAGTTGCGGACGGATCCGGATGAAATTTTGTGGGCATTTCGTTGTGTACAAGGATGAACTGATTAGATTTTGGTGAAATCCGGATCCATATCGACGACTCGAATATTTTAAGTGATTCTTCAGCATTGAGAGATCAGGCTAAACTGATATATAGCACGATATCTAAAAAAGTTGTGACGGATTCGGACGAACTTGTCACATGTTGGGTGTGTAGCTCGGACGAATTGATTCGATTTGGTGAGGATCGGATCCAGATCGGGTATGCGAGAATTTTTTTTTTTTAAGTGATTCTTCACCATTAGAGAGAGGGCCAAACTGATCTCGTAGTGTGTAGCAGATATGTTAAAAATGATTGGGCCTATATGGTCTCGTGGATTCAGGCATTATGTGGTGGAGTAATGTGCTCTACCGAGTGCCCTTCTCTTAAATGATGGAACACACCAGTATACAAACACCAACAAAAACTGCAGACCCTCACCAGACTTGTTTTGTGTGGTGTTTTTGTAATCTCTGATCGCTCTTTTTCTTGTTGTTTTGTGTGAGTGTGGTGTGTGTGTGTGTGTTTGTGTGGTGTGTTTTTTTAATGGTGAGTTGCGGTGATGTGCACAGGTGGAATTGCGCCGTTCTGGCATGTGAAGGTGATGAACAAGTTCATTGGGCAGTGCAAAAGCTCTTGATGGTGTGGAGATCCCATACAAGTGAACGAATCTTGGAAAGCAAGCTTTGTGCCGCGAACTGGTGATGGACGTTGCAACTGATGCCGGTTATGACGTTTTGATGCTGAGAAGTTCGTGGAATGGGTATGTCACTTGTTCTTGAGGTCTTTTTGTGTGGCCTAAAGGTGTACAAGATCCCAGCCAGAACACCTATGTGAATTTTTTGAAAAAGAGGGTTAAAAGTTCAATAAGAACCACTAAAAATTATTCTTCTTGTTCTATTCAATAGATTTTTTTTTCCAACTCCTTGTGCCTGAAAATGTCATTTAACATTGGGATTTTCACCTCTGTAATGGGCTGACAGGATGTGACCAAGAAGTACGCACCACTTCAAACTGTTTCGTCTGCATTTGAATCCTGACCCCGGCGATGAACTGTCATCGCGGTGTTCACAGCAGGGTGATTCATCAATGTGTGTGCCGACCTTCAGATGGACGTTAACTGGCACCCTTTGCTGTCGTTGGTGGATGTTAAAGATCCCACGGTGTCCTTCACTAGGAGTATGCGAGTTATCGTCGGCACCCTGAATAGATTACAAATTCCCTCCCAAACCGACAGAGGGCACTGCATCCATGGCACAGCCACGCCCTAAGCCAATGATGCTACCCTCGCAGCCTTGTGCTGCATACGAAAGAACACCACCACTTGTTTGGCCAATGTTCACCTAAAAAATAATTGGCTCGTTGAATTCAGTGACCTGAAATATAATCAACCAGCCAATTATTTTTTGAAGTCAACATGAACCAAAAGTCAACATAGGCAAAGGTCAACAACTTAGGTGAGATGTCGAAAATTCTGCAATTGAAGAGATTTATATTTCAGGTCACTGAATTCAACCACCAACTAGAAAAGGCATGCGGTAGAGCGCATACCTCTGCCCTCTCATGCCTCATCCATGACAACTATATCTGGCACACTATATTTTTAAATATCATGCTCTTATCGTTTTGAGCCCGATCTCTCAATCGTAAAGGCCCTGTCACACTTGACGCATTTAGCCAGCGTATGCCTGACGTATGAAAAATTTGGCTAAAAACGCTGGCACACGTCGAATACGTTATGGTAAGTTTGTATACGTTAAGAGGCACGCTGGCATACGTCGTATACGCCCGAGCTGTTAGACAAATTTTCCATGCTTGAAATTTTTCGAGTTATGCCAGCGTATACTCACACGTTCCGCCATAACGCTGGCCATAAGTTGTAGGCACGTTACGCGATCGTTGACACACGTCGACACACGTTACTTTTAAGTTACTCATAAGTCGAAACACGTCGAGTAATGTTTAGCATACCCGAAACATTTCTAACCTATGAGTAACGTGTTGTCAGCACGTTACGCGATCGTTGACACACGTTACTTATTAAGTTACTCATAAGTCGAAACACGTCAAGGTAATGGTTAGCGTCAGTGTTCCAGACTCCCTGGTGTTTTTTTTTCTTCGCGTATGACGGTGTTGTTGAGACACTTCGATTTCTAGTGTGGTTATAATATAATTAATAGGCTGCCGCTCAACGATTTAATCATAACCGCACTAGAAATCGAAGTGTCAACATCACCGTCATACCGAAGAAAGAAAAAAAAAAACAGGGGAGTCTGGAACACTGACGCTAACCATTACCTCGACGTGTTTCGACTTTAAATGGTAACGTACAAGTAAACGTGTGTCAACGATCGCGTAACGTGCCTACAACTTCATGGCCAGCGTATGCGGAACGTGTGTCATACGCCGAGCTACGTCGAGAAATTTTCAATATGCTGAAAATTTTCACGTACTCGGCGTATGACGACGTATGCTATCGTACTACGACGTATGCCAGCGTACTTCGACGTATGCCAGCGTGCTCTTAACGTATACAAAACTTACCCATAACGTATTCGACGTGTTGCCAGCTTGGTTCGGCAAATTTTTCATACGTCGGCATACGCTGGCTAAAACGTCAAGGTGTGACAGCGGCTTCCACTTCGATGTCTGTGGCGGTATGATTTGAATCGTCGGGCCCAGCCTATGAATAGCCTACGCCACGTGATCGTCGGTGATACGCTGCCGCGCTATGCATAAGTGAGACTATCGTTGGCCATAGTTGTGAACGCCGACAACACGCTCAGCATTCGTTGGTATAAGTTTTTTTCTTTTTGATTGAAAACGTTCTGTGTACGTTACTAATACGTTATGCATACGTCCAACACGTTATTATATGCCCAAAACTTAAAAAAAAAAAACCATCAATAGTTCGCGTACGCCAGCGTTTACATACATTTTGATACCTTGCCATACGCTGGCTAAAACGTCAAGGTGTGACCAGCCCCTGAAGAATCACTTGAAAATTTTAGTAGTCGGATCAGATCTTCACCAAAATCTACACATTCGTTTGGTCACACCCGTGTCCACCAAGTTTCATCCGAATCCGTCCACAACTTTTGAGAATATCGTGCTATATATCGTTTTTGGCTCGATCTCTCAATGGTGAAGATTCACTTTAAAAAATAATCAGATTCGAATCTTCACAAAATCAAATTCAATTTCTTCCTTGTCACACACCCAACGTGTCCAAGTTTCGTCAGAATCCGTCCACACTTTTTGAGATATCCTGTACACAGACAGAAAGTGGTGAAAACATAATCTCTTCACCTTCAGGGCAGAGGTAGTTATTTTGGAGTCCACAAAGGCCGAATTTCTAAAATCCTCATTTTTCATCTGATTGACTTGAAATTTGAAGAGTTGTTACAATATTTTGGTCATTGAATTCAACCACCAATTATTGTTGAGGTCAAATTTGTTTTTGGATTTTTGCAAGTTCATGCTCTGCAGGACGTCGTCTTCTTGTTACTTGGCCAAAAAAAAAATTGACAAGTATGGTTGATCGCCTCTTTCCGTG
>CM068954.1:1171391-1197637 GCA_035128595.1 Eptatretus atami
TCCCCCATATTTCCACGGGGCACTTAAGGTCCCCCCCAGTAACCCCCGTCTGGTAAAACTACCAAAATCAAGATTGACTGCTCACCTTCACTCTTTCATTCTTCTTTTTCCCCACCTCTGGAACAAACTCCCACTCACTCTTCAATCTCACTCCTCTCTCCTGGTCTTCAAAACAGCTGTACACCATCTCATATAATTCCCCTTCCAAAACCACGATATTTTCTACCCCCGTTAATCCACCTCCTTCGTGTGTGTGTGTGTGTGCGCGTGTGTCCCTCCACAAACCTCAGTTTATGATGGAGGAACAACTTCTTTAAACCATATGTTATATTTTGAACACAAATCAGTCCATGAATAGGAAGACAAGTTTTCCATTCAGTACTTTGGTTCCAAATTTGTCCCCATCGATTGTACATGTGAAAATAATTGTACTCTGCTGGCAGTCAAGTAAAATTGAAAACCATTTCAAACAGGAAACTTGCTGTTTTTAAGGACATCATAAAGGACACAAACAACAGGCATGAAGAACTAATGTAACGTGTTTAAGGTGGCGGAAAAGCCACTGCATCAATGGCGGGAAACTTCCAGAATTGTTTTTTTGTTTTTTTTCTACAACCTTTAAATTGAAATAAAATAAAGATTTAAATTATATACTTGAATCCTGTAGAAAACAAATCACCTTTTTGGCACTTTCAAAACCTTTCCACTTAGCAGGACTTCCACAAAAAAACTATTACAGCATTTTACATCATCACGACCAATCAAATTTGCCGCTCGTCGATCCCGCCCATGTCCTTGTTTCTCAAAAATATGAGGGGTAAAGTGTGTTACGAACTGTAGGTGTTCAAGCAACAAACATCTTTAATAAATAAATAAAACAACACAAACCAAAAATAATATTTTAAATAACAATAAGGAAGCCATGGAAGCAAATGCTTAAAAGCCACATTTGTGTGCCCCCTTCCCATCCTCCGAACAGCACAATCCTCGAAGCGTGCCGAGTAACGTGACCCATTTTTAAAATTGGTGGGATGTGCCGACGAGGATACGGGAGCACTCGTAGCAGAATAAAGAGTGTGGTGTGCAAACTTGCCAGTGCATGGCATTGTCGGAAAGAAAGGAAGGAAGGAGACGGTTCGAGCAAGCAGAGGGAAACATGTAACGATGGGATAATACCGAGATGCTTTATCACATCGTCCAGAAAGTATAGGATTTCAAAAGAGCTCGACTACACAACGATGTGAACATTCTTAGGAACACTAAAATAAAACCTGAATCTAATGTGCAGAGCCACAGTATCGCTTTCAAAGCACCTTGTGTACCTTCATACCTGCGGTTGAGCCAACATCAACTGAGACTATGTACAAATAATATACAACAAGGTCACAATTTAACTTCATCTTACCTTACCATTTATTATACTGTGGCAAATGGTTAAATTTAATTTCCAAACTTGCTATTTAAATATAAAAAGCATATCCAGGACATTCATAACAATCCTTTACAAAAACCGAAATTCCATCTCGTCGGCTTGAAACATCCAGAGGTTTCGATGAAACGTTCATATCCTTTCAAATCACATTTAATTAATACACGAGCACTTTATATGATGTTTGAGAGAAATCGATTTATCTATTTACTCATCTTCTGAATTACACTCTGCCGGCACTACGACGAAAAACAAAATATGTAAACAAATTCAATAATTTAGATAATATCTACACAACACAAAGATACACCGAACAAAAGGTGAGAACGTGAGCAACGATGACGAGCCTTCTGCATTTTCACTGGATCCCAAACGGGGCCTTGGAACCTCATCGTAGATCCCGTCCGTGGAGTCCGAACGGAGTCCCGGGACCTTTTTGTGAACCCCGGCATCAGGTGGGATCCTCTCTGTGGATCCAAAACGGGGCCCCAAGACCTTTTCACAGACCTTGCAATCAAGTGGGAGTCTGAACGGAGCCCCGGGACCTTTTTTGGACCTCGGCATCAGGTGGCATTATGTACGTGGAGCGTGACGGATTAAGCAATTAGCTCTCATGTACAGCCATATTGTCCTGTTGGTGATGCTCTTTTTTGTGGACACCTCAAGCTACAAATCTAGTAACAGTGTCAAAGTCGAGCTGTACACATCATGCATGCATGCACACGATTACCAAAAGTATTAGGACAGCCCATCCAAACTTGAAAGCAACCTGATAAACCTGCTGGCTGTGTGTAATTTACAAGGTGCGTTGTTGGTATCAAAACACTTGTAATTGAGATAACATGACATAGAGATGAATAACTTTCAACATCGAATAATTAACAGCTACCAGAGGTTTGCAGTACTTTCACTGCAACGGACCCTTCCGGGTCGACTGGGAAATTTCTCGAGGCAATTGAAGACAGGATATCTTGGCAAAATCGAGTCTGATGAGCCTCAAAACATCGGACGACGCCATAATGGAAGATCTCAACCAAAATCTGGGTACAAAGTGTGAGTGACAGAATACGAGCTGTACTTGTGATGAAACGTAGATCAACACCTTATTAGAAATGGTTGTGAATAAATAACTCCAACTTTCTTCACTTCCCAAATACTCATGGTAATGTTTGTGTGACTGATTCACATACATACACACACAATTTCATTTCATATGCAGCAGTACGTGTTAGTGTCATAAAAAGACATACCAACACATTCATAGTGCAAAGTTTTCAAATGACTTAGCTGAGGTTATAATCTTACAGAGCATGAACAAAGCAAGAAGAGTGATGATGTGTGCAGAATGGTAAGAAGCACAAGATTGCATGCTACCTCGAAGTGGCGAGCACTGTAGAAGAATATCAAAACTACTGCAGATAGCGATAGATTTTAAAACAGTGGTTTCCAGAGTCTGCCACAATGACGTGACCATCGGAGGTGAGAGCCAAGCCCTGTGGACCATACAGTGGGTCGGCTGAAGTGTTAATGTAGGACAGAAAAGATCCAGAGCTGTCAAAAACCTAAAGCATGGATGAGAGAAGAAAAACATTGTTACTCAAGCAAACAAAACTTGCTGTGCACGGTCCGTTGCTACGAACGAGAATATGACACACATTGACTGGTAGGTACTGTCTGATAGAATGTAAGCAGAAGCGTCTGTCTAGTGTGTCACTTGGGTTTGTCTAGTGTGTCACTCCCCTCGAGAGGGGAGTGTGGCGGGACGTCTCTACCTCCACCTCAAAAAGCTCAAAGGGTGAGATCAGGTCACTTGTGAAAGGAGCATCAGCTACGTGCTGATTAAGGCCGAGTAGCCAGAAACACATGTACACAGATAATGATCTCACAGGTGGGAAGGGCCCACAACAATGATGGGTAGTTCTTGCACATGAAAAATGACTTGCCGACTCGATAGTGTCCGCTGTGCAATACCAGTGCGGCACATGTTGCGTCAACTTTTACGAAGGTGTTCAATGTTTTTATTACCTCCATCACCAAAGGTAGATGGAGGTTGTTTCCATCCCTGTTTGTCTGTCTATCTGTGAGCATGATATCTCAAAAGATTATGGAAGGACCCAGACGAAACTTTGTGGATAGGTTGGGTAAGTGACAAGACCAAGCCAATTCGATTTTGGTGAAAGTCCAGATGCAGATCCGACCGATCAATGGGATAAAAAATGTAAATTCCTTGTGAGAGAACGCTTCCGGTTGGGGGGTGGGGGGTTTCCAGGTGTGGTGAAATGTGAGATTCTCGTTTACACCTCAAACATGAGTTTTCCGAACCAGTTTCATCGTGTTGTTATGTTGTGTCTTCATCGAGGTGTTTGTGTCGTATCCTGTGAACTCTTTCACGTTAATTCCATCGTTGTTTTGTGCTACTCATTTCATTCGTTTCGTATTGCTCAAGGCCTGAACAGCCACCCCTCAGATACAAAGTGTATTTTGCGATCTCGCTGTTGTCCTGGGTATATTCCCGGTATCCTGCTTCATCTGTATTTCCTCAACTCGATCTTATGCTCAGGGAAAAAGGCTTTAAAAATGGCGTGATTGGAAGGGGGCCAATACATCTTTCTCAGAAAACATGGAAAACTTCTAACCACTAATCCCAACTCTCTTCCTCATATGTGGTGATTTCAATTGTCACCATGCAACTTAGCTGGGTGTTGGTTTAGTACCTCTCTCACCAGCCATGACACTTCAGCAAAGGACTTCCGTGACTCCAAGGGACTGACTCAATCTGTAGACTTTCCAACCTAGATTTCTCCCAATGGCAAATCTTCCCCTCTGGACTTGGTGATGACTAACTTTCCCACAAATGTCTCGTGCTCTTCCTCTGCTCCAATTGGTTCATCTCATCATATGCTTCTGAAAGTCCACATCTCTCTGGCTATTTTCAGAGAGCGGCCTCAACACCTGCGAGTCTGGCATTTCACTCAAGCAGATTGGCAGGGACTGCAAGCAACAAAGCATTGGAGCAGTAGATTTGGGAGACCAGTCCATCTCTCTTCAGGACTGATCTCCCATATCTACTGCCCCCGACATTAACACAGCCTGGGAATTCTTCCGCAGAAACCTGCTCTGTTTCTCATGGCCAGATTCATCCCATCTCATCTTCAATTATCCTACCCCTCTTTCTGCCCATGGTACACTGAATCCTGTGGTGAGGCAGCTGCTCTGACACGATTTATCAATTTATCTTCTCTTCCTGGAAGGCTAATCCAACCGACAGCAATCTCGGTGTATTCTAAAAAGTCTGAAACTTGCACTCTCAGGAAAACCAGAAAACCAGAAAACAACATCTGTCCAACCTCAAGAATGAACATTCAAACTTGTCTCCCTCCTCTAAAACCTGATGGTGTCTTCAGTGTGTATCTCAAGGATGCTCCCCTTCCATCCCTTTCCTCTCTTCAAATGGTACCACAACTGACTGCTCGGAAGAAGGCCGAATGCCTCAATTCTGTGTTCGATTCCAAATCTTGTATGCCCAACCCCTCATTCTCAGTACCCACCCTTCCCTGTCGTATCGAACTGCAACTGGGCTCTGTGTCTTTCACACCCGAGAGGGGAGAGAAGGTTCTTTCAACCATGGCTCTGACTCTGCTTACTGGACACGACAGTGTCAGCTCACACGTCTTAAAAACCTGCTCTGCTGCTCTTGCAATCCTCTTTCTGCCATTTTCACCCTGTCGTTTGCGCTGTCATCTTCCATCTGCTTGGAAATCCACCAACATCACTGCACGATATAAAAAGGTGCACAAACTGATCTCCAGAACTAGAGGCCTATCAACTTACTTCCAATCTTCAGCAATGTCATGGAATCCATCATCACAGTATTCTCCAAACTCTCTGCCTATGGCATCCAAGGCCAACTCCACACATGGCTTTCTGATTTCCTCTACTCTCGTAGCCAACGTGTAGCACTCAACGGAATCCTTTCATCTCCTCTCCCTGCCAAGGCTGGAGTACCCCAAGGCAGTGTTCTGGGCCAAATCCTATTCCTGATATTCATTAATTATCTATCCGACTCTCTGGAGAATCCTCTCTATCTATTTTCTGATGACTTCACCCTCTGCCGTGACATCTCTCATCCTTCAGACAGGCAGGCTGCTGCCTCTTCCCTCTCTTCAGACTTTCAAAAAGCTGAAGCTGGTCAAACACTTGGAATACATCTTTCAATCCTGACAAATTTCACACACTCAATATCTCTCTCCGTAAGGAACCTCTGGTAAACCCTCCTTTATACTTTCTTAACAATCCTCTTGAGGAGGTTCAGTCATTCAAACTCCGGGGTCTGATCATTCTGATCATATCAGCTGTGATCATTCTTGGGCAAACCATATTTCAGAGTTGGCCTCCAAAGCCAGCCACCGACTGGCCATCCTCAGTCATACAAATGTTTCCTATGCACATCTGAACTCTGATCCACCTACAAAGCCGTCATCCGCAGCTCGATGGAGTACTGCTCTCCCCTCTGGGCTGGCTTCCATGCCCATCTTGCTCAGCTTGATGCAGTGAAACCCAAGACCTTCAAGATTATTGGAATCTTCCACGATGAAGCTGAATCTCTAGGCCTTTCACTTTCACCGACAGGTCGGTGGTATCTCTGTCTTCTACCACCTCATTTCTGGTATTGCACCTTTTGCTCTTTCTCTGCTTTGTACCCCCTCCCCCAGGTTTCTGCAGGGTGCACACACGGTCCACCATCAACCTCCTTCTGGTGAGACAACTTAAATCCAAGATCACTGCTCACCTCCACTCATTTGTTCCTCTTTTTTCCCCCCACCTGTGGAATCAACTTCCACATTCCCTTCAATCGCATTCTGCCGTCGATGTCTTCAAGACAACTGTTTTCCACCATCTCAGATTGTCCCCAATCCCAGACCATGATCTTTCACACCCTCGTTAATCTTCCAAGTTTCCATCTGTATCCATCTTGTTCACCCCATGCATTCTCACTTAACAACCAACTGTTCAGCCTGGCGGATGTATGCACTCTACCGAGTGCCGTTGTAGTTCTAAATGCTGGCAGAGGACTTTTCATTAAAATTATTTCATTAATATTTTCAGAGCTTGTTGTAACTACGCCTTCCTCAATAATTCAATGGTGAACTGTTCATTGGTTCACCACACTGAGTAAATAATCTTTGTTACAAACAAAAGATTAGATTAGTGAAAAAATTGTGGAATGAAGAACTAGTGTCGATCTACATTCTACATCAACAGACAAGGAGAACGACAGCTCTGCTAATCTCTGTGCAAAGCAAAGGAGAAGCTGACGTTTCAGATATTAATCTTTCTTCAGAGCAAGAGCTAAACAGCCTCAAATGGGGTGAGGATCTTTTGATCTGAAGAAGGGTTAATTGCCCAAAACATGTTTCCTCTTGCTTCCCATGGTAGTTAGCATACTTCAATGAACATATAGTCAGGTTCCTTGTGTAATTTCGTTGGAATTTTTTGGAGAGTAGCAAACCTATAGATTTTTGAGAAGTTTAAAATCTATTTAAATAAAAAATGATGTTTCACATTTTTTCAACGTTAAAGGTCGTTTTGGGTGAAAAACGCTTCTTTTGAATTCCAATTTTAAAAAATCTGAAACAATACAAAATAACCAACTGATGATGGATTACTGTTAAATGGCTAACAATGGATTTTATAAGATAATAAAATGTTGCATTTTGACTGTCGGTTGCCATGGAAACAGCATTTTTGGAGTGGAATTGCCATTTTTTAATATATATATTTTTTAATTATATTTTCCATCGGATGGCCTAAATAATTGTTAAATATGGTGACCATGTAACTTACACATAAGTATTATGATTTTCAAGTATTGGAACAGTTGGTTGCCATGGAAACGCCATCTGTGCAATGAAACATTGGTGTGTCTGTTGTTCAATATCAGAAGGTTTTGGCACCTTCAGTAGTAAAACGTTTGATTTTAAGTTTTTGTAGTTTGATGTATTGTAAGTGTGATCTTGTAGGGAATATAGGTGACGCCACGTCGCGATGCCATGCCATCGCCTCAGGTTACGGTTGCTGGGCGTGGCATGACGTTGTGATGTGGCGCGGCGCGCGTCCAAGCACGTGCAGCACTATGACGTCATTTTCAGTTCGCTTCGTTTATTCTCGATTTATTCATGACAGTTTACTTCGGAGCTTCGTTTCATTACATTTGGTTTTCAACACCTTTCTTCCTTTTTTCGGTAATTTGTGATAGCCTTTGAGGCATATGTACCTTTTTGTCATTTATGTTCTTCTGTATGGGGTAGGATTATGGTTTGAATGGCCACGGGTTGGAGGTTTTAATTGCGTTTCCTGTAGGCTAGGAGTTGGAAGTCGGGCAGTCGTCATGTTATAGCTATGTGTTTATCCTTTTTCTATTATTTCGGGTTGATCTTTAAATATGTCCTTATGTGCTTGTTCGTGCTTTTATTTATCCAGAAAGAAAGTCACCATCAATGTAATCAGTCACTGACGTATTTTGTTCCATTAGATTAACTGCTGTATAATAGGATAGGATTAGGTTAGCTTTGTGCCTGGGGGTTGGAATTACAGAGGGAGTCTATTTGGAGTTTCTATTTAGTTTACTGGTATGTAGTTAGCACGTATTGTTGGTTTCCCACTCATCTCTGCTTTTATTTTATTCAGGTAATTTTACGTCTTAGTAGCGGTTTTATTTTGGATTCTAATAATGTTCTATCATTGCGACATTTACCCGCATCTTCCGTTTAGATCACATAAGTTTAGGTCAATAAATTAGTCAAAGAAAATAAGGATGTTGTTTTTCTCATCTGTTTGCTTTTTATGGGGATGAATGTTATTTGTGCCCTTGATATGGCCCTAGACATAGGCACAGCCCGATTTTATACGCTGTATCACGTATGATAGATTTGACATTCATGAGCTGACGATATTCTCACCTGATACGGATGTTCTGGTTCTTGCCAGAGCAAACTACATCTCCTGCCAAGACACACATCTATCTCAATGGCATCTAGCATTGTCAAAATCGAGCCAATCTAGAAGGCCCTAGGTGAGGAGAGAGCCCAGGCATTGCCAGCGTTCCACGCATTCACAGGTGCCGATTATACTGGGCGGTTCGCTCGACATGGTAAGGCAAAGTGGTTCCAGTGCTACTTGAAGGCCGATGACGACATGGTAGATGCCTTTGCTATGCTCTATAAGGATGCTGAACTGTCAGAGGACCTATACACAACTTAGCAAGATTTGTCTTGTTCAGGTTATTGTCCAAGTGGTGTCAATATTTCCAGCATCCCTGAACTTCGGTGGCATCTCTTCTGTAAGAACATGGCTGAGAATGACAAGTTACCACCAACTGTCAGTGCTCTGAGGCAGCATGTCATGCGGGTACATATCCAGGCATACGTTTGGGGTCAAGCAGCAATTTCTCAGCAAACATTTCTTGATCCATTAAAGAATGGCTTCCACAAGGACACGAGTGGTCAACTCAAACCGACAACAACAGACATTCTCCCTGCACCAAAGGAATTATCGAGATGATAAGGTGCCAGTGCAAGACAGTATGTTCATCACAGAGATGTTCCTGCAGGGCCAAGAACTTAACATGCACTGATCTTTGCATGTGCAGCACTTCGTGTGAGAATGACGAGGACTCAAACATTGAACGGCATGACCACGATAGTGATGATGACGATGGCAATGATGATGACATTAGAGACAGTGATGCCAATTGGCTACAAACTCATATTTGACATTAAGTACATTTCACTGATCACCATATTCATGCGTTACTTGTTTCAAGATTTGAAAGCAATACATTAAATAAACGGTAATTTGACAAAATGATAGCCGTTTCCATGGCAACCATTGCTCAAAATACAGATATATGTATTCTATATTAAGAACTGTCCTCTAGTTAACAATTATGCATCATCAGTTGCTTGCTTGCAATTAATTTTGAATTTTCAGAGCTGAAATTAAAAAAAACCGGTTTTTACCCCAAAACGACCTATGTGACCACATTATATGCATTGAAAAATGTAAACATGGATTTTCTGTTTTGGTATTGTTTAAGCTTTCCAAAAATGTTGGGTTAGCTACTCTCCAAAAAATTCCAACGAACGTCAAATTATGGACACAAGGAACCTGACTAATACTGTTGATTTCATCCATCATGCAAAACTGTTCTAATGGTTGTTTTCTGGAATTTGAGGCATGGTATTCTCATGTTGTACGAAACATACACAATATTTTCTCTAGTTACACTTTTACAGCAATGTATTTACATAACGGGGTGCTTATTTGTATCCATACTAAACATGGGAAACATGCCCAGTTTATCTCAGAGCTGCTGCAACTTCAGGTGGTGGACAAAAAATATGGAAACAACTGAGTAAATGAGGGACCCAAAGCAATGGTTTCCACACAGGTGTGGCAAATAACATCCCAGCATTCTTAAGGTCATGTATAAAAATGCTGCACAGGCCTGGTTGCCCATAATTGTGGCTTTCATGGCTGCAACGAAAAAGCATGTGTGCTCGCCCAATGGTTTGATGAGCATGATACTGATATTCATACTTCATGGCCTTCTCGGTCACCAGATCTGAACCCAAACGAGCATTTATGGGATATTCTGGAACGATGCCTGAGACAGCGTTTTCCACCTCCATCAAACAGGTGTGAGATGATTCACTTTCTCGTGGAAGAATGGTGTCGCATCCCTCCTGCAGAATTACAGACGCTGGTGGACTCTACACCATGGTGCGTTCAGGCCGTACTGACCGTACATGGTGGCCCAACGCCATATTAAGTGACACTACATTTGTGTTTCCAATTTTTTGTTCACCACCTGTACATGCTTTAGCAAAGGTACTGATTAAGTATGATCAGTGAAAGTTGAGTGACTGAAGATGTAAACTGACAATTGTGGTACCTGAATACGGCTGTTTCCCCAGTCAGCCACAATAATGTTGTCCAAGGAGTCCACAGCCACACCTGTTGGTGCATTGAACTGTCCATTACCTTCACCGTTAGAGCCAAACTTGAGCAGGAACTCTCCATCAGATGTAAACACCTGTGAGAATTGTCACACATGACTTCCATAATTTTAATCAATCGACCTTCTCAGATGTTCATTGTTAAGAGCAAGTAATAACTAATATTACTGTTTCATTTGATATTAGTAATGACCAATAATAAGTATTGCTGATATTCATAATGACCAATAATAAGTATTGCTAATATCAAATGGAAAGAATGAAATTAAAATGGAGGAATCGAGACTTTGTCAATACTCGTGTCGGTCTGCATCAGTGGACACTTCAAATGATAAGTTTATATGACTGAGTTAACAAAGATAAGCATACTAACCGCCATAGGAAGCTCTGACGAAGGATTGACATGCAAAACATCAGTGACATATAAAAATATTGGTTATCAGAGAGTTATTTCAAACAAGTGATTGTAAAGCCAGTGATTTTCCCGTTTTGTATGATAAATATAAAAAGAAAAGTTTAATTGTACACTTGCGTTGAAAGAAAATAGAATTTTCCTGCTTTGGTAAAAACGCAATGTTTCTGAGTCTTCACACCCAGAATTAGTGACAGGAACACAGGGAATAACTAGAGGGGGAGCACTCGGTAGAGTGCAAAACCTCCGCCGTCAATACTGCTGGGTCACTTAGTGACCTGATATCCTATTCATTGTAGGTCAAAACGGATCAGACTCTACTGAACCACGATTGAATAAACTAAACTAGATCGATGCGCATGTAGAAATGCCAAAAAAATAAAATCGAAATTTTTTTTGAAAAAAAAGTTGCAAAATTTCTAAAAAAAAAATTCTCAAACAAAATTTTTTTGGGGGGGGGGGGTTGGAATCACTTAAAACATGGAGAAATGCAAAAAAAAATTAAATATTTTTCAATAAAATCGAAATTTTTTTGAAAAAACGTTGCAAAATTTTGTTTTTTTTTCTTAACAAATTTTTGTTTTTGCTTGGAAATCACTTAAAACATGTAGAAATGCAAAAACAAAAATTCAAATATTTTTTCAAAATGGCCGCCATAGCGGCCATATTGGACTTTGGACCAAGTCAAAATCTAATGGCATGATCCTTGGCCATACCTAATCCCCCACCAAGTTTCGTCGAAATCCGTCCAGGAGTTTTTTCCGTAATACTGTTCACAAACAAACAACAAGCAGTCATAGACTGGTACTTACGAAATCGTCAACTTGACCTCGAAACACCGTCAGCGCGCACACGGAAACCTTTTACGTGACTCAACGACGCGTCTGCTCGAGCGCACTGACCACGTGACGACCCGTGACGCGTCAAGTGAAATATTTTTTATACAATCTTAAAACGTCTCAAAACATCCGATTTTTACCGAAATTTCGACAACCGAGTTTTAAGCGTCCTAAGCGATCGCAAAAACCGAAGACAAAATTAAAATCGAAGTTAAAACGAACTCGTAACTGTCGAGCGAAGCAAAAAATCTCCATTTCTCCACGCAATTATTTAATATATTTTATAAAATCACAAACCGTAATATTCGGCCACGTCGACAACAATCTTACATAATCGACGGCTCAGCGAGTCAGCATGCGACGATACCTTTATTGGGTAAAAATGACTTTTAAACACCATCTTTATCGAAAACACCGATCAGCGCGCACACGAAACTTAACGTGACTCAACGACGCGTCTGCTCGAGCGCACTGCATCACGTGACGACCCGTGACGCGTCGAGTGAAATATTTTTTATACAATCTTAAAACGTCTCCAAAACACCATTTTACCAGATTTGACCGAGTTTTAAGCTCCTAAGCGATCGCAAAAACCAAGACAAAATTAAAATCGAAGTTAAAACGAACTCGTAACGTCGAGCGAAGCAAAAATACTCCATTTCTCCACATGAATTTACGGAATTATGTTTGACCTCACGTAGACCTTGACCTTTGACCGATTTTGACCAAAATCTAATCAGCGCTAGCCATCACCCTCCTGAATCACGTGGTGTATTTGACATTGGTAGCTTCTTCCGTTCTCGAGTTATCGTGCCTACAACACACAAACAAACAACAGAACGGAAGTGATCAATATACTTATGAAATTTTTAGATTTCGTAAGTAACAAACAAACAGACAGGGGTGAAACAGTAACCTCCGTCCATCTTCGATGGCGGAGGTTAATAAAATTATAAATGGGAGTTCTTTTGTTGGTTTTATTTTATTAGTATTGATAGTCAAAGCTCGCGGAAGAGCGAGTCAGCCAGTACAGTGAACGGATGTACAGTACAGTCAGGACAGTACAGACGTAATGTAACAAAGGAACAGCAGACAGAGGAGGAGGAGGAAATGCAACAGCAAGGCTGATGGAGAAAATATATGGAGATGGACAAACAAGAGATGCGGGTGATGATGAGGGGTAGGGGGCAACATGCAATGGGTGGACAAGATGGATACAGAATAAAATTAAAGACCTGGATGGAAAAATAAGTTGAAGAGGAAGTGGACAGAGAAAAAAAAAGGAACAAATGAGTGGAGATGAGCAGTGATCCTGGATTTGGGTAGTTTCAACAGAAAGGATCAATGGTACACTGTGTGTGACCTGTAAAAACCTATGGTTGGGGGGGGGGGGAGGAAGGAGAGAGAGACCACCGACCTGTCTGCAATAGGAAAGTTATAGGCTCATCGACTCTGGCTTCATCGTGGGAGATTCCAATAATCTTGTCGGCCTTGGTTTCCACGGCTCAAGCTTGTTGTAAAGATGGTCCAGCCACATCTACAGTTGAGAGCTTTATTGGAGATGCCACGAGGCCCACGTAACATGCACCGCCATCCGAGCCAATCCCTTCGCAGCAAGTAGTCCCAATTACTACATCTTCCCTTCCTTGAAATTACGTTACGACCCAACTACAAAATAATCAAAACTACAGAGTAAACAAATGGTAATAATAGTATAAGCTAATAAAATGTTATAGTTACTCAGGATGCTGAAATATACATAGATTCGTGCAATTTCATCAATGACACTGAACCGATGGTTTTGTGTGATCCGATCACACAGGTTATGCATCATGACGATATCTCAGTGGTTTTCGAATCACACGGCCTGATCTAGTCGAGTACTGATAGTTGTTCTGCCTTGCTTCTTCGGTACTCTTGTCATCATCGGAACAGCCGTTAGTGTCCTTTTCTGGATCGTTGTCATTGTTGAAATGGACTCGTCGATCAACCGGCGGACTATGATATGTCGGTTGTGTAGGGTCATCCTTTGTGTTGGCAAAACGACCGTCCGACTCTAGTTCACGCAAATGCACCCTCGTTCGTCGAAGCTGTGTCCCATTAGGCATCTGTACGATGTAAGAACGGGACATCTGTACATCAGAACCTTCGGGGTTCATTGCAGCGTGCCACTGGTGCGTGTCCTGTTCAAAATCCTTACCCGACGTCCATTAGCCAGTTCAGGTAAGTCCTGCCCGGCCGAGCTGTTGTATTGCCTCGACATTCCTTGAAGCATCCCCGGATTTCCTGATGCCTCTGTTGTGCTGGAATGGACAATCTGCCTGGTAGATTGGTGCGTACAGGTCGGTTGAACAGCATTTTACTTAGACTTGGGAGGTGGGAATCTATAGGTGTGCACCGCAGGTGTTGTAGCGCAATATCTATATCATTCCCTTTTTTATCATGTTCTTCACTGTCTGAACTTGTCTCTCAACCAAACGATTGCTGCGTGGATATCTCGGAGATGTTGTTGTGCGTCTTATATTCCACTTGGTACACGTATCGCGATACGGCTTGCCCACATACTGGGGTCCCGAACATACTGAAACATTCAGAGGTGGCCTTAGCCACTGCACTGCTGGTCGTATATTCCATTTTCTTCACAAACGGGTACTTGGTGTCGTAATCCGTCACTATGAGGTAGGTCTGCCCGTGTCACACACATATCACTCGCTACCTTTGTCCAAGGTACCGCTGTTATCTCATGCTTTTGTTCAGGTTGGTTCTCCTGACATGGTTGACACGTTTTGACAATTCTCTCAATGTCCTGATGTATGTTTGGCCAATAAACGCATTCACATGCCAGACGTTTTGTCGTTTCGATCCCCATATGCGCCTCATGGAGTTGGTCGAGGATATCATTACACAGCTAGCGACTTTGGAATTAGTACCTGTCGACCCTTGAAGAGAACCCCATCAAGAATACCAATTTCATCATGGTATGGCCAGTATGGACGAAGGTCCGTTGGGATCTCGGTAATTGTGGAAGGCCAACTTCGGTGAACAATCTGCTGCAATGATTGAAAAGTTATGTCGGCTTTTCCAAACTCCCTGAGTTGGTTCTGTTTCCTTGAGCTGAAATCAATCAAGTCAAAGTGGAAATGATCATCCACATCATCGAGCTCGACACCGTCAACACGGATGTCCAACTGCAGCTCCTGATTCTTCTCTGGGTTCGGTAATCTCAACAGTGTGTCTGATAGCATCATCTCACAGCCGGCCTTATACTCAAAATCAAAATCATATCCTTGGATTTTCACAAGAAGGTGCCATAACCTTGGAGGGGCACTGGTGATCATGACCGGTGGTTTGTGGTCTGTGTAGACCTTGAAACGTTTCCCAAATAGGTATGTGTGGAACTTCTGGATGCCAGCAACAAGGGCCAGAGTTTCATGTTCGATGTTGGAATATGCAGATTGAGTGGGTGCCAGAGTTTGTGATGCGAAAACAACAGGTTTGTCATCCTGCAAGAGGCATGTGCCTAGTCCCTTCTGTAACGCATGCACTTCCAACACTGTCTCCTTATCATGATGATAATACATCAGACAGGCGTCTGCGTCAACACTCCATTTCAGTTGCTCAAATGCAAATTGGTGGTCTTCCTGCCACAGGAATGGCACTCCATTCTTCAGTAACTCTCGGAGAGGTGCCACCTTATCCGCAAAGTGTGGAATGTGTAGTGACAGATAGTTCATCAGTCCAATGGATCGCCTCAAGTTGTCCTTGTCCTGTGGTGATGGCATCTTCTCGATGTCACGGATCTTCTCTGGATCAGATGAGGTGCCATATTTGCTGTAGATTGAGCTGAATAAGTTGATACGGTCGGCCTTGATGATACATTTCGATGAGTTGAAAACTAGACCCTCCCTTTGTGCTACCTCCATCAGGTTCAGAAGGTTGCGATCATGTTCTTCCTGATACCGCCACATCATCGGATATGCCAATGCAGCCCGGTGCCTGCTGAAGTATGCGGTCCATGGCCTGCTGAAACAGATCCTGGCTGACACAAAAGGCAATCTATTGAAGCACCAGCGCTCGAATGGTGTGTGAAACAGTCAAATCTTGGCTCTCTGCTTCCAGATGTAGAGCCCAATATCCAGCCCGAGCATCCAATTTTGAGAATATTGTGGCGCCTGCAAATTCTGGGTTCAGCTCATCTATTGTCGGTATCTTATGTTGACACCTCTTGAAACAAGAGTTGAGACGTTTCGGGTCGAGGCATACCCTCAAGCTCCCATCTTTTTCACACTACAGCAAATGGAAGAGCACCAATCAGTGTGATAGTTCACTCTTCTGATGATCCCTTGTTTCTCCATTTTCATCAGTTCCTCCTTAAGCTTCCCTTTGATGTGGACACTGCACTTCCGTGGTGCATCAATTGATGCCTTTGCGTCAGGTTTCAGATGAAGCCTCTCTTTTCCTTTAAAATTCCCGATGCAGTCAAACCTGTCTGGGAACAGCTTCCTCAAGTTCTCCACAGAATGCACCTTGAAGGGATGTTCGTCATGGCCCAGTAGTCTCGGAACCTTTGATGCTGGGAGTGCAGCTCTTAGCAACGTCTTCCGATGTTCAGCAATGCTGTTTATGGTGACGATGTTGAACCACTCACATGTTGGTAGTCCAACAACTGCAGAACCAGGTACTTCGACCACAAAGAACCTATACTTGAACTAATCTGAGTCTTTATATCGACATAAGAGCTTGAGATTCCGTGGCACTTGATCTCACTACCACTGTAGGCTGTAAGCTTGGTCCCGCCAAGCGGAATCAATTTCGACATCCATTTGCTTCCATACATGTCCTTCACATTACGTGTTGGCAATGTATTCCAATAAACCGATTGTCCAAGGTACCGCTGGATCTGTGTCCAAGGGCATCTGTGTCCACCTTCAACTGCAGTTTTTATATGCCTTTCATATCGGGACATACAATGCTCACCAATGTGTACACCTCATCCCTGGTCTCTTTCAGACACATTGCAGATACTTTGATCACATGAAATGGCTTGGTGTGTTCATATATTTCAGCGGTTTCCGTCGCTGTCGTCATCGCCTTCAGTAAAATGCTCGGTCATTTCATTCATAGAGTTCCCTTTATTGCGGCCTTCGCGAAGCCTACCTCTCAAGTTGCTTTGTTGACACCCCGGGCAAATCTTCCACGGCGGCTCTGCTTGTATCAGTCAGCGTATCTTGTGCTTTGTCTGGGATTTCCACAACACCGGGCCCAGTGTCCGAGTTCATCACAAGTTTTACACCGATCATTGTATGTTGGACAATTCCATGGTGGATGTGACAGTCTGCATTGTTTGCATCTCTGACGCTGTGTCATAATATTCACGGATGATGAGCTTCCATCTTCTAGTTGGCCTGCTTTCCAATCACCATTGCTTCATACTTGCCTCTTTCGTTTAAAACCGTGTCTATGTCATAGCCGACCTCCTGGTCAAGCAAATGCTTTTGGAAGGCTTCATGTGGTGTGCTCGCAATGATTAACTCAATAATCTGTTCCGAGAGTTCTGCCTCAGAAAAAATCACACAGCCTTCGCTTCCGTCGGCATCTGTTGACGAAATCATCAATGGACTCTCTTTCTTGCTGTCGGAATCTCATAATTTTCAGGTGGTGGATTCTAAAGTTGACAGGAATGTCCAACTGATCCTCGAACAGCTTGTATAATTTGTCCGGATCCTTTTTATCCTCCTCGCTCAGGGTCGAGGCATTAATACGCCGCAGTCCTTCATCTCCCATAGCAATCTGAATCTTGTTATCTATGCCCTCGTCTGACAGCACCAAGTTCATTCGCTGTTTGAATAGCTTGAAGGTCTCCACTAGCTCCGAGCTGGACCAGTCCATTGTGGGGAACTTAGCCATGTTGGAAAACTACAGTTCGTTCTGTTGTAACGATTCGCCACGTCCGTACAACGTACCAATTCAAGAAGGTGAACGATACCAAGAGTCAAATGGCTTGTTGATCTTCAACATCCCACCGCTGCCACCATGTTTTAAAGATGGTCCAGACACATCTGAGTTGAGAACTTTATTGGAGACGCCATCCGAGCCAATCCCTCCGCAGCAAGAAGTCCCAATTACTACAAAGCTAAGCAAGATGTAAGGTAGGGGAGTCAGCCCAGAAGAGAGACCAGTACTCCATCAAGCTGTGGATGAAAGCCTTGTAGGTGGACAGGAATTCAGGTGTGCCAAGAAAGGACTTTGGACGACGGAGAATGCCGAGTCGCAAGCTGGCTTTGGAGGCCAGCTTAGGAATGTGATTCGTCAAAGACATTTCATGGCTGAATGGGAGACCCAGGAGTTTGAGTGAGTGAACTTCTTCAAGAGGATTGTTAAAAGAAAGTAGATAGGAGGGTTTGCCAGAGTGTCCTTTCAGAGAAAGAGAGACAGTGAGAGAGAAAGATTTGTCAGGATTGAAACACATATTCCAAGTGTTTGACCACCTTGTGATTTTATCAAGGTCTGAAGAGAAGGAAGAGGCTGCAGCCTGCCTATTTGAAGGATGAGGGATATCACAATAGAGGGTGGAGTAATCAGCAAATGGATAAAGAGGACATTCCAAAAATTCAGAGATCATTTATGAAGATTATGAATAGGACTGGGCCCAGAACACTGCCTTGGAGCACTCCAGCCTTGACAGGGAGAGGATACGAAAGGATTCCTTTGAGAGCCACATGTTGGCTACGAGAATAGTGGAAGTCAGTAACACATGTGTTGAGTTGGATTTGGATGACAAAGGCAGACAGTTTGGAGAGTAAGGCAGGATGCCAGACTATCAAAAGCGTGAGATATGTCCAGAGAGAAGGCACTGATCTCATGTCTGACATTGAGGACCTCCATCCATTGTTGGTCGAGTCAAAGCAGCATGTCGAAGGTGGACTGACCTTGTATGAAACCAAATTGGTGAACTGAGATGAGGTTTTGGAGAAAAGGAAGGATTTCACATCAAAGCGATGATGTATTCCTTGACCTTGCTGATGACTGGAAGTAAGCTGATAGGTCTTTAATTAAGGGGATCACTCCAGGAGCAGTTGGGTACAGCAAGGAAAGATGGATACCAAGAGTGAGGGGTTGGAGACAAAATTTGGAATCAAACAGAATTGAGGCATTCGGCCTTCTCATGAGCGGTCAGCCGTGGTTCCATTTGAAGATGGAGGGAAGGGGAGCGTACTCCATCGACAGACTTGAAAAGGTGCCACCAGGTTTTAAAGGAGGGAGACAGGTTTGAAAGTTCAAAGGTGGGAAAACATATCGAAACTGGATCTGTGGGGCGAGACACTAACGAATTAATGTTGATTATCATGTCAATGTATGCTCATCTACAAATGAAGTACGCAGACGTGGTAGTATGTACATTGATGTACACACCAAAGTTGTCTTTTCTGTTTTTGATTATTTTTGGCAATATCATATGTATTGACGATATTTCAATGAAAAAAAAACGTTTCCCCAAAGTTACACGCGGCATGTGAGGACTGACATTCTGTTTTCGCAGATGATCGTATTAATTATCAGGGAATATTTTCACCAAATTTTCAAGAAAGTTGGGTGACTTCAAATAGAATTTTGCTTTGACAAGGCTCTCCTGGGATTGTAAATGAATTTATTTTTAATTTCACTTTGATCTCCAGGGATTATTAAATGGAATTTTATTTTTAATTTCACCTATGGCTCTCCAGGGATTATTAAATGGAATTTTATTTTTAATTTCACCTCGGCTCTCCAGGGATTACAAATGGAATTTTATTTTTAATTTCACTTTGGACTCTCCAGGGATTATTAAATGGAATTCTATTTTTATTTCACCTATGGCTCTCCAGGGATTATTAAATATAATTTTATTTTTAATTTCACTTGGACTCTCCAGGGATTATTAATGGAATTTTATTTTTAATTTCACTTTGGACTCTCCAGGATTATTAAATGGAATTTTATTTTTATTTCACTTGGACTCTCCAGGGATTATTAAATGGAATTTTATTTTTAATTTCACTTTGACTCTCCAGAGATTATTAATGGAATTTTATTTTTATTTCACCTCTGCTCTCACAGGGATTATTAAATGGAATTTATTTTTTAATTTCACCTATGGCTCTCCAGGGATTATTGAATGGAATTCTATTTTTAATTTTAGTTTGGACTCTCCAGGGATTATAAAATGGAATTTTATTTTTAATTTCACTTTGGACTCTCCAGGAATTATTAAATGGAATTTTATTTTTAATTTCACTTTGACTCTCCAGATGATTAAATGGAATTTTATTTTTAATTTCACCTGGCTCTCCAGGGATTATTAAATGGAATTTTATTTTTAATTTCACCTCTTGGCTCTCCAGGGATTATAAATGGAATTTTATTTTTAATTTCACTTTGGACTCTCCATGATTATTAATAATTTTATTTTTAATTTCACTTGGACTCTCCAGGATTATAAATGGAATTTTATTTTTAATTTCACCTTGGCTCTCCAGGATATAAATGGATTTTATTTTTAATTTCACTTTGACTCTCCAGGATTATTAAATGGAATTTTATTTTTAATTTCACCTGGCCTCCAGGATTATTAAATGGAATTTATTTTTAATTTATCTTGGACTCTCCAGGATTATTAAATGGAATTTATTTTTTAATTTCACCTTGGCTCTCCAGGATTATAAAATGGAATTCTTTTTTAATTTCACCTTTGGCTCTCCAGGGATTATTAATATAATTTTATTTTAATTTCACCTTGGCTCTCCAATATTTTAATGGAATTTTATTTTTAATTTCACCTCTGGCTCTCCAGGATTATTAAATGATTTTATTTTTAATTTCACCATGTCTCTCCAGGGATTATTAAATGGAATTTTATTTTTATTTCACCTCCTCTCAGGGATATTAAATGGAATTTATTTTTAATTTTACTTGGACTCTCCAGGGATTATTAAATGGAATTTTATTTTTAATTTCACTCATGGCTCTCCAGGGATTATAATGGAATTTATTTTTAATTTCACTTTGGACTCTCCAGGGATTATTAAATGGAATTTTATTTTTAATTTCACCTGGCTCTCCAGGGATTATTAAATGGAATTTATTTTTTAATTTCACCTTGGCTCTCCAGGGATTATTAAATGGAATTTTATTTTTAATTTCACTTGGCTCTCCAGGGATTATAAATGGAATTTATTTATTTCACCTTCAACTCTTCAGGATTAATTAAATGGAATTTTATTTTTAATTTCACTTTGGACTCTCCAGAGATAGTTAGATGGAATTTTATTCAGCATTTCATGCCAGCAATCAAGACTGAGATTTACAGCGACATCCGGAGCAGCTGCAATTAACGTGAGCGGGGCGTTGACCCTTTTCACGCTCTGGCTTTGAAGTTATTTCTTGTGCATTAAATTGCGGTGCATTTGTTTCCCTACTCTTCATAATTATGCTGTGGGAATTAGATCTGTGGAGAGTCACACACAAAATCAGAGATTTCTTGTCAATCGCTCAAGCGGTTGCGTCGTAAACAAATTTAATGACGAATAAAATTGAAAACTTCTAATATAAAAATAAAAAAGCAGTTGAAAAACAAATTAAATGGCGAATGAAGGTGAAAAAGTTCTAATTTCAAAAATATATATGTATAAAATTGAGGGTCTCGGCTGATGTTCCACAACATGGTCATGGGTGGTTGTGGACACCTATTACTATTTTATATTTTCTTTACAATCTGACCTAATCTCGACTTTTTCTGCTATTTACTACATTCGGTTTTTTTTCCATGATCACTGGCTGTAAATACGTTCAGAGATAATATACTTATACACCCGAAGATTAAATCACTTCTGAGAGGTAAGGCCTTAGTTATTTTATAACTTGGTTTACGCAGTTCTTCAGCTAAAATGATAAAGAGGTCCGGTGAAGAGAAGATAGAAAATAAATATAAAATTTTAAATAATTTTGAATGAATTTATTTTTTCAGATTTCCATGGAAAAGACAAGGGTAGGTGGGGGGAAAAAAAAATATAAATCCCGGACCGGAGGATCTAAGAAAACATGAAGATGGAAGACCATTCAAATGCAGGATGCCCATGTTCATGTATCATCTGATGTGAAAAACAATAAAGAAGGATTAAAACTTGTTTTTACAATATAGTCTGGCATGTTTTTCTTAGAAAACCTGTTGGATCATCAAACAAGGAAACAATGCTGAGAAAATTACTGTCCAAGTCGTAGATGTGTGCGTGCACACCAGTGCATAGCTGGATATGATTAAAAAAAGGTGTCTACTCGGGTCAACATGCTCAAAAACGGTCAATCAGAGCTAAAAACCAGCCTTATCTTTCAGTGGGATCTGATCGTATCGTCCATCCCCATGAGCACATCAAACAACTGATTTCTGGTCCGTTGAAAGCTGAATATCACAGCATCTATCGCAGGAAACTTTGACGTACTTGAGCATACAAATCTTTGCAATAGCAAACAAGCGGGTGTACAGATCTTTAGACAACAAAAAACGGCAAGAAAAAACGATGCAGAGAGTACACCGCACGTTGCGAATTATCATGCTAGAGCTAAGGACAAAAGAGATTGATGACAGATACAGTGTCAGAAACCCAACGAAATTCGTACAGTCAGAGGAAAGAAAAAAAAAAGGAATATGCGATGATTAAATCACAAAAATATCAAAGTCAATTCGATATTAATAGGGGACCAAAATAGAGACGATAAAGACAGTATCGCTTATAACAATACAATTATCGGCAAAACCGCAGAGAAAACCACGAGTCAAGATTCTGAACCCGCTATAGGCCATGCTAGACGCCGAATAGAGAACGAGTAGAGAGTGACCAGAAATGAGCGCAGATATAAGAAAAATAGAGTCTAGCGGAGAAAAAACAATAATAAGACTTAGCGCAGTTTAGAGTTAAATGTATGTCAGGGATTGGCACGATGGCGCTAACTAAATGAAATTATCTATTGAGGAAATAAAACTTGCAAAGAGAAGTTTACAGATTTCGGTTTGAACAACATTTGCACCTATACGGCACGGAAATATAATAATATAAAAGCGCTAAAAATGTGTTTTATATTTATAAGTTTCGATAGTTCAGGATCAAAGTATAAAAGATAGAAAATGACGCAAAGTCGAAGGGGATTCACATAAAACGCAAATTAATAAAAAACTAATGGACCATAACATGAGTTCTTTTATATAATAGTTTCAAGGCACACAATATCGACAATATACAATCTTACCGAAGAATGATGTCATCATGAAGTATTTATGATGCACTTTAACAATTTCTAGCATCAACAGAGTAAAAGCCTATTCACACTTGCCTTCACAGAGTGGTTATGGAAATCCGTCACAATGATGTCATTGTTCCTGTTCACTGCCACAAAATGAGGCCCTGTGAAAACGACGAATAAAAAAAATAAGGTCACCATCTATCTGTCGACGTAATCTACATTCGCCATAAACATGTCCAGTTGAAATATCATGCCGATGGCACATTGCCGGGGAGGGGGGGAGATGGAAGAACAAGGAAGAAAGGAAATGGATAAGGACCTCAAACATTTTTGGCATTGTTACCTTGCTGGGGAAATGTCATCATGTGACTGGTGCATCTAAGCTCAACAATTTTGGTTTGTGCGAAACGTTTTGGGAAGATTGGAAACTGCAGTAACCTTTATGAACCAATGTCAAATGCTTCATTTCCAAGACAATTTTTGCTCCAACTCTGAGTTAAACTTGATAAGTTGAACTGAAATCCTTCAAGCTTCCTCCAAATAATTGTCATTGATGTTTATGGAAAGAACAATTTGGCTAAAATATGTAACCAAATATATTTTTAGTTTCCCATAAACCCCAAAGGAGATCACGGGACATTTCCATGATAAGCACAGAAATAGGTTGCAGTATATTTTAGTTACAATGACGTGGATAGCATAGTTTGTAAAAACTCTCAAACTGAATCTAAAAACATGTCGAATCCTGCAGCACTTCACTGAAGTGTATCAATGAGAATTAGCACCTGGAACAAATTTTCAAACTTCAATATCCGGTTTATAGTTGAGAATCGAGTGCTTCAGTCTGAAACTTTAATTCCTCAGGAAATAGGAAAATGTTTTATTTTTAAGAAAACCAAAAAAATACAACTTTGCAGGCATCATGTTGGTAAATAAGGTTATACAACAGCCAACAAAGCAAAACAGCCTTGGCATGCTTTATGGCAGTATAAAGGAGACAAAAAAGGCCAAGTCAGAAGCAATTGGCAAGACGTGCAATGATCAAGAAAAAATAGAGGTGGTGTGGGACATTACCGTCAAGAGTACCTGCAAACTGCTTGTCCCCATTACCCCGCGTCCCAAAGCGGGTAACCAGCTTGCCACCAGGCTGGAACACTGATACGCAGCAAGCTTTGTTGTCCACAACAATAATGTGCCCATTATGGTCAACTGCTACACCTTTAGGGCCCAGGAGTTTCCCAGCACCCAACTTGCTCTATGGTTGGTGTGGGGGTGGGGGAGGGGGAGGCGATGGAAGACATACGAGCAAAATTGAAGAAGAAAATAAACAAATTCAGCATCAAATTATTCTCATATCGTGAAGCAGGGCAAATAGCATAGTTTACACGAAGAACAACAATACATTTAATTTATACACTTGAAAATGGGAATGGTAGTTACCAGGACTTCGGCCAGAAAGAACAGCCTGGCAGGGTAGAGAGTGAAGTATTATCTTTGCGAATGAAATTCCAATAAAATCTCTACAGCACCAAGGAATCGACTTTCATCCCGGAAAAGCTGACAGCTGTTAAAATAAAAGGTCATTTTGACGTTTGCTCTTCCGTCATGACTTGAGCCTCCATGGATTAAAAAAAAATGGAGGGCACCGCAGAGAGCATCTTGCAGTGCTTGCAACCCTTCGTGATCATTAACCAAGCAAGAGGAAGAAGCACAGAGTTATCCTGGCCTCAAATTATGAGTGTCACATGACCATGCTGGCCCTGTCAGGTGATGGCTAAATGTCCTCACACTTAAACACAAAGCCAGAATACAGGTAGATGGAACATGTGATGAATCAAATGCCACATACATGTCGATAAATCCATGATAAAGAGAACCACAAGAATAACTCAACATGATCAATAAGTTGGCATACTTTTCAGTGCGTTTTCTTTTTTCCATCCGTTTCCCATCACCACTGGCCATGTCCCATTATATTCACCACCCTCACTTTTATTCCTTTATTATTATTATCCTGGAACGGCCTACATGTCCAGATTCTTGAATAAGAATGCTCCAGGCAGTTTAACCAACACTTGCAGAGGTTTAAATGAATGATTTCTTTTAAAAACAATACAAACTAGAGGGGGAGCACTCGGGAGAGTGCAAAACCTCCCCCCAAATACTACTGGGTCACTCAAGTGAACTTATATCTTATTCATTAAATATGATGTCAACAGTGCTGACAGTTATAGTTCTTTTCTCCAACATTTTTTTTTGGGGGGGGGGGTTGGAAATCACTTAAAACATGTAGAAATGCAAAAGAAGAAATCGAAATTTTGTTGAAAAAAGTAGCAAAAATGTTTTTTTTTCTCGAACAATTTTTGGGGGGGGGGGGGGCTTGGAAATCACTTGACATGTTGAAATACAAAAAAAAAATTTTCTCTAACAATTTTTTTGGGGGGGGTTGGAATCACTTAAAACATGTAGAAATGCAAAAAAAAAAATTCTCTATTTTTTTTTGGGGGGGGTAACAATTTTTTGGGGGGTGGGGGTTGGAAATCACTTAAAACATGTAGAAATGCCAAAAAAATTTTTCTTATTTTTTTTGGGGGGGGGTAACAATTTTTTTGGGGGGGGGTTGGAAATCACTTAAAACATGTAAAATGCAAAAAAAAAAATTTTTCTCTAAAATTTTTTTTTGGGGGGGGGGGGGACCAAGTCCAAAGTTTAATGGCATGATCCTTGGACCATACCTAACCCCCCCACCAAGTTTCGTCGAAATCCGTCAAGGAGTTTTTCCGTAATACTGTTCACAAACAAACAAACAAACAAAAGGGGTGAAAACAGTAAGGGTGAAAAAATCCATCTCTCGATGGCGGAGGTTAATGAATCGGTTAACCCCCCCCCCCCCGTGTCCCCGTTCTTTTCCACAAAACCACACGTCCCACCAGATCGGGGAAGAGTCTGCTCGCTCTCTGCAGTGGAGATGATGCCACACAGGCAAAACATGAATGTACATTTTACATTCAAACTTGGTTACATCACACTTACACCTTCTGTTTAATTTTTTTTTCTTAACGACAAAAAATAAAGAAAACTTTCTTTCCCTTTTGTTTTGTTTGTCTGCCTCACTTTCTGTTAATCACGTGCTCGACAAACTTATGCAAGTGTTGCTAAATTTTCAACTTGTTAAATCCATCCATTTGCACCCTGACAGCGTTTTTCCTTTCTTCCTTCCCCCCAAAAAATAATTAAATGTCATTCATTGTCAAGTCTTTTTTTTTTTCTTTTTT
>CM068954.1:1207606-1219920 GCA_035128595.1 Eptatretus atami
ATGTGTGTGTTTGTGCGTGTGCGCGTGCATACAGTGCCTTCAGAAAGTATTCACACCCCTCGACTTTTGTCACATTCTGTTGTGTAACAGCCTGAATTTAAAATGGATTAAATATAAAAAAAATTGTCACCGATCTTCACAAAATACCTCGTAATGACAAAGTGAAAACATGATTTTAGAAATTTTTTACAAATTTATTGAAAATGTCAAGAAATATCTAATTTACATAAGTATTCAGCTCCCCGAGTCAATACTATTCAGCCCCCTGAGTGAAGCTATGAACAACAGCAATGAACTGCGAATCATTGGACCAAGCTGTCTCCTTATCCATGCTGTACCCAACGGAGCCTTCCTCGGTACTGAAGCAACGATCTTCCCCACAACAAAAAACCAGGTTTCATGGGCTAAGCTGTCTCCTTATCCGTGCTGTGCCCAACAGAGCCTTCCCCAGTACTGAAGCATCGATCTTCCCCACAACAAGGAACCACGTTTCATGGACCAAGCTGTCTCCTTATCCGTGCTGCACCCAACGGAGCCTTCCCCGGTACTGAAGCAACGATCTTCCCCACAACAAGGAACCATGTTTCATGGACCAAGCTGTCTCCTTATCCATGCTGCACCCAACGGAGCCTTCCCTGGGAATGAAGCAACGATCTTCCCCACAATGACGAAACCACGATTCATGGACAAAGCCGTTTCCTTATCCATGCTGCACCAAACGGAGCCTTCCCTGCTACTGAAGCATCGATCTTCCCCACAAGAAGGAACCACTTGTTGGAAACTTAAAGAGAATTCCACCATTGTTGGAGTGCCTCCCTCCATACATATGTTTCAAGTGATTCAACTCTGTTAAATAAAGAAGTAAAAGAACCTGTGAGTGAGTTTTCTTCAACAGCAGGTACGCTTCCAGAGAGGGTCATGCATCTCAAGCACAAGGAAATGACAATATCAGATGAAGTCAATGAATGAAAGAGGTAGTGAATGTGGTTTCAATGGAGGAAATTGTACACAGGGAGCAAATAAAGAACAATATTGTTGTGTACAATATGCCTGAATCCCAAGCTAGCACACCCCAAGTCGGACAAGAAGAGGATATGAATGCAGTTTCAGATATGATGAGGGATGGAGCAGGGATTACTGAACTCAAAATCAGAAGAGTTACGAGACTTGGAGGTATCGATCAGAATAGGCAAAATAAACCAAGAGTGTTGTTGGTTCAGTTCGAGGATCTCTCGAACAAAGCATAAATTTTAGCAAATGCAACGAGACTGAAGAACAGCAAGAAGTGGAGGAAGTCTTACTGTATATTGTGGCAGATGACCAGACATCAGACGGACAAAAGACGTAAGTTGCGAGAGAAATTGTTTCAAAGGATAAGCAATGAACAGAAAAACCTCATCACAAGACATGGCAGGATTAGTGATATGAAGAGAAAGGCATTGCAGGGAAAATCAAGAAAGACATTCAATGGCAGAGAGGGCAGAGATGCCATGGCAGCACAGATGGGAACTGACTTGAAAGAGACAAAAACTGAAACCACAGTTGGTACAGGAAGAACCACAGCGGGGACAAGCTGCACCAAGAGGGAATAATTCAGCTGAACTAGAAGGGATTCAAATCAATGAAACAAATACAGCCAAAACCGGCATAACCCACACAGAAAGCACAAATACGAACACAGAAGAGGCACACCAAATCCCACAGGGACAGGGAGATGGACCTGCCGACGATAAAGCAGAAACAGAGGAAGATAACTATGAGCAATGATCAAATTAGGATGCAGATGAAAGGGAGGGCAATAAGTATGAAAGTTATAATGCAAGGAATGATCATAAATTGGACTTGAGACTGTAATATACAAATACCGACTCATTACCAAACAAGATAGCAGAACTGGAAATGTTAATGAGCAGATTGAAACCACATGTGGTTGCGATAACCGAGATTACATCCAAGTCGAACTCCACGATGACAACCACTATGTCCTTGTCAATACTAGGATACAGTATTTTCACCAACTTGGAATCTGATACCTACAGGAATAACAGAGGAGTTGCTGTGTATACAAAAACCTCATTGCCCGTTCTAGAAGTGGAAATGGAAACAAATTTTTCAGAATCCCTTTGGTGGTCTGTGTCGCTTCATGATAAGGAAGAAATGCTAATTTGATGTGTGCACCACAGTCCATCCAGGAGTACCCAGAATAATGAAGCACTTAATGAACTTCTTAGGAAGATCTCATATAATAATATTTGGATATATACATTTTCTGAGTATTGACTGGGAAACATGGCACATCGGTGCTGCACCAGAGCATCCAGCACAACAATTGATAGAGACACTGCGGGACAATTATTTTCATCAGCATATCACCGAAACCACATGACACCGTCAAGGGCAGGAGCCGAGCATTTTGGATCTGGTGATAACGAACGTGAATGAGATGATTAAATCAATAGAATACCTAGCCCCACTTGGAAGTAGCGACCATTGCTGTATTAATACGAAGTTCAGTTTATGCATTGTGGAAAACGATCCCAGACATGAACCTCGATCGAAGCTGAATACAGGGGATCATGAGCAGATGAACCAGAAACGTATGGAGGTAAAATGGGATGAAGAGCTGGCACAGTGAAACTGTGAAGAGGCATAGTGCTTCTTTGGAGACAAAATGGAGGCAACCATAGACAAATGTATTCCTTAAAGTGTACTGACTCGGAATCGACAAAAACAGCCAAACATCACCCACAAAACAGTGGCTCAATCTTGTAAGAAAGGGAAGGCTTGGAGAAAGTACGAGACCTTGATTACGATGCATATGTCAAGGAGAGAAATAAACTCCGCCAGATGACAAGACAAAACTGTAACAACTTCGAGGAGAGTTTATCTGAAAGCATAAGTGCAAACCCAAAAGGATTTTGCAAATATGCAAACAGCAAACTGAAAACAAGGATTGGAGTGGGTGATTTAACACAATCTGGTGGGAAAGTTACAGAGGATGACAGAGAAAAGGCAAACACACGAAACGACGATTTTAGTTTCGGGTCTTCACAGAGGAGAATTTAGTGAATGTGCCAAAAAGGGAACGACGCTACATTGGACCTGCACTGGGAGATGTCAACATTACTGAGGAGGAAGTAAGGAAGAAGCTCCTGAATATAAATGGCAGAAAGTCAGCAGGACCAGATTGTTTACACCCTCGATATCTCAAGGAAACAGCGCAGGACCCTTGAGACCGATCTTCCAGAAATCTTTAGATGAGGGTGTTTTCCCTGAAAAATGGAGGATGGCAAACGTCACGGTGATCCACAAGAAAGGGAGGAAAAAAAAAAACTTGCTGAAAACGACTTGCAATGCTTGACTTGCAATGTCATTCCTTCCTCGTTCAGATTCTCCATGACCCTCAGTCTCTGGATAAAAAATAAAATGCAAAGGAAGACGATGGGAAATGAGATGAAGCACATGAAGAAGCAAATGATTATGAAATGTTTGGTCAACAAAAACATCAACGCTGTTCAAATATACGGACTGGATGTACAGCATGGTGAAGACTGCCCATCAAGGTGATTCGCATTTGATTTATCAAAATCATTTTAAAATTGACATGAACCACGTGCTACAAGGTGAACCACCTCAACAACACTGGCATAAAATGAGTTGAGGATCTCGTTTGGACTGACTGAAGAGTTCCTGTTCATCACATCAGTTCAGAAGTGTTCATGACTGTGGGAAATATGAAAGGGTCACGTGCAGTGAGTGCCGTGACAACTTCCTCAGTCTCTTCAAACCTATTCTTCCCTCCAGGGCGTCGAGACAACTGTTCAGCACCATCCATAACCACGATCTTTTATACCCCCATGAATCATCCCCAAGCCCAGCTCTTTCCAGTTTTCCAGTTTTTCCTTCCACTTGTGTGATTGAAGGTTTGCAGCTGTATACGTCTTGTTCACCTCCTGTGTCATCCCCTTGCTCCCTTTCTTCATCCTGTCCCTTACGTCTCCAAATCGCCCTCTGCTTTGTCCCTCAGCTCTGCCGTTGGTGTGTTTCTCTGCCCCTCCCCCTCTTTCTACTGTTGCCCCCAACGCTTGACACCAAATAACCCCCAAAGCACCGTCACGATTCGGTCTCGTGCTCAAGACAGATATGGTCAACAAAGCAATGATTTTCTCAAGTCAATAGTAAACTGATGAGAAATGGATAAACTACTTTACTCCCGAATCAAAGAAGGAAAAACATGTAACGTCAGCACACAATGTCCACTACAAACACACTTTTGATGATCGAGGCTATTGAGAATATTTACACATCCTAAACATTTGTACACTGAAAACAAAGCTCAGCTTACACTCCATTTGGACAGGTGTGTCAAAATGCCAAGTCAAGTTTCGTTTTAGCAATAGGCACACAAGCTGAGTTTCAAACAAAAGTTCAGTCAGATTTTAATAACCCTCACATGAACACACACGCACATGACTGCATAACATGTGGTCTTTGATCAAACGAATAGCAGTACATCAACATGCTCCGATACGAGTCATTGCAAGCTATGGATTTATGCCACAAGCTTTGAAGTGTCTGCAGGACATCCTGTAAACATGCAACTATGTGACAACGTAAATGTTCAATTATAAAATTGAGGAAAAAAACCCCAAAAACACACTCACCGATGCGAGCGATGAGGTCATCCTCGATGGGGTTCTCTTTACGCCGCCCTGTGCTATACATGCTCGACGGGCGTTTGACCGCACGTTGCCGCACGTGCCCGCCGGCACCCGGCGATTTCCCACGCCTCCGCACACCGTCGGCCACACCGCCGGGCCCAGGGGACAAATCGCTGGGCTTGAGCCCTCGCAGGCGGAATGGACTTCCACGGATATGCTGATCGTAAAGACGTAGAGCGAACGAGAACTCGCCGTCTCGAGGAAGCGTGTAAGTAAGTTCATACGTGCCGTTGCGATTATCGACGACGTCGCCATCGACGACACTGCCTTCTGGAGTGCTAATCTCTGCGGAGAGGGCAGCGTTTCCTGAACGAACAAGAACGCCGTCCTTGTCTTTTGTTGTCACCGTTACACTCACTGGCTGACCCACCACTGCCTAGAACACAGGTACACGATATGACACAAATCATATATACATACTGGCAGCACTCATGATTGCAAAAACGGTTTCATTATTCATGCAAATACGAAACAAAATCGTGCAATGAGGCCAGTTCAGTGGAAGTTAGTTTTGGTTTATAGATTTATAGGATTATCCAAAATCCTGTCTATTTTCGATGCCATTTGTCCATGTGAGGTACGTCGTGCAGAAATGCGTCAAGTTGTGCAGGTGCAACAGAATCAAGATGGCGGTTGACAGTGTCAGTACCCTGACGGAGCACATTCGCTCTTCCATGAGCCTGGAGGCACAAGCACATGCACACGCAAACACACGGGATGGGTGTGCAGTCCAGCATTTCTCTCAAATCGATAACAACACGAAAATAAACCAGATATCATTTTAACAGATTCAAAATAAAATGTTCAATTTTCCACTGAGTTGGGTACCTGTAGCTACTCTGTCGTCATTGCTGGTGGTAGGTTGTTACATTTGTCCTCACAAATCCCCAATAAAATGTCGAATCCGTCCGAAAATCGTCGTAGGCATCTGTCTCTGATTGTGTTTTTATCTGTGATCAAGAGGAGAATTTTATTCAAGCGTGTTATTGCTTGCTGATTATAAGCTCCCTTGCATCAAGACTAACAGATGCATCTCACTAGTGGATAGTTTAGTGGTGTTTTCTTCAAAAGCTTGATGACCATTTTCACTTGGAGGGCTTTGCGCTGCATTCTTACATTGAACACGTCTCGATCACAACATTTTTTTTTCACTTGGCACATTACGCTAAATCAGAGGGATTACGCTAAATTACACATTACGCTAAATCAGCTGCCTTTATGATACCGAGATAAAGTTTTGATAAATCTTTGAAATATTCCTTTTCATCTGAGTGAAAAGCAGCAAACTTTGCCGTTGGTTATACCAGCCAAGACACCGTCGTCGACATATCGCTCCGATAATTTATACATTGGCCTTGAGATCAGATATGATGAAAGGCATCATTGCAGGCTTATCTGTTTGATCATTCTTCAAGGAAGGCATGCCCCGATTTGCCATACACTCAAATCAATCTAATTTCACGAGCGAGTGGATCCCACAGGTGCATTCATGGTTTTGCACGAGTGAGCACGTGCGTGGGGAATGGTCGTCTTCTCCAAGGCAGGACATAGACGGATAAACAAGAGATACGAGGCCTTATGAAGTAGGCTCCATTTACTTTTGATGCATTATCCATCCATCTTGCCTTGCACCACTTTAGAGGAAACAACTTGATTCCTATAACTTTAGTGTAATCTTCTTTTTCCATGGAGGAGATATGGAGCAGGTTTTCTCTGGTACTAACAGACACAGCTATAAACTGACATCCCGGTGTTTCACAGACAGGGTGATTCATGAAGGTGTGTGCTGTCCCTCCGATGGACGTTAAACAGGTGTCCTGTCTGCCAGCGTTAGTTCTGTTCTTGCGTATGGCAGCTTAGCCTGCCGGGGTAGCGATAATTTCCTGGAAGCGCAGCTGTGCCGCAGATGCTGTGCCCCTGTACTCATTTTGCTGACTTCAGAAGGACGACAGGCTGAGTCAACCCCACCTGGTGTTAATTCAGCAGCCAACGAGGCTCCAACTCAAGACCTTAAGATCCTAAGCCAGCCACCATAAACCACTATGCCAACACCAGGCTTATGCCAGCATTAGTTGCTGGATGTTAAAGATCCTATAGTGTTCTTCAAAAAACGTAGGCGAGCTATTGCCAGCATCCTGGCAAAATTCCAAATTCCTGTTCGAACCTCCGTCGAACGTCAGGTCCCACTGGCCAGTTCATGAAAAAAATTAAAAAAAAAATTACTTGGGCCAAGCTTCCCCCGGTCAACTCCACAAAACGGAGGAATAATTGAGCTCGTAACTTCACTCCCATGAAGCTTCAAATTCTACCTTTTCTGGCCGTGTATTCCCCAACACCAAAAAACATCTGCAGGGAACGATGTCACAACCGACTCTCAACATCTTGTTCTGTTATCTTCAAAATCCATTCATACACCTCATCTTCACAATCCTTTGGATGTGGTCGCAACAAACCATAACCCAGTTCTTTTCCCTCCATTCCTGTGCTCTTTGGACGTGGATCTTGTTCAGCTTCTACACAAACACTGTGCCTACAGATAACAGGGCGATGTCATTATGAGCTCACTGCCATCCTGTTATGTTCGGTGATGTGTTTGGACAAGGTATAGCATAAGGTTAAGATCTGTTTTGGTTTTATTAGCAAAGCGGCTGTCCTTACGGACGGGGGGGCAGAGGTAACACAACTCGGAGTACTAGTTTACTATGGACAAACAAACAAAACACAAACAAATGTGTTCCCTCTCAGGCATCGTGTGGGGTAATTGGTTGGGGGTAAAAGGAGGGAGGTAAAACAAAAAGTAAGACAAGGGATAGATGGGGTTTAGGGAGAGGTAAAATAAACAAATCAATAGAAAAACACCGAGGATGATTGCAGCAGTTAGTTTATGATCTCGTGATAAACAACGTTGGGTGTTCAACTTCTCCCAGTGCCAGGTCAAACCCTCCTGTGAAATTCTGATTGTTCTACAAATTAAACCTTTATAGATATTTATTACTTCTCTCATTCTATATCGAAATGTATCATTTGCAAAGTTCCTGTTTCTGTGTTTGTTTGTATTATACAGCAGCGCTCCAAGTCCTTCTTCTTCCCATAAGTAAGGATGGGATCTTTATAATAATAATAATAAAAAAAACTGGTGTTTATCATGTAAAAGTTACCGTGGCCAAGTGGTTAAAGTTGCTGACTCGGAAGCTAGCAGATACGGTTCGTTCCCAGACAAAGCCGAGTTCAAAATATCTGTTTTCTTGGGTGTGATAAAGTGTTACACATGGACATAACTCCTTTTGTATAGATATCATATATATATTGCAGAGGAAAGGAAATGGTCATGATTAATATTTTAAATCTTTACCGAACGATAATAAAAATTAATGTTCATTGACATGTAATTCACATATGTGAAGTAGAGAAACATACTTTATTCTATAAACAAGCATCAACCGATTGGGCATCCTCCATCATGCAAAGTCCTTCCTTGGCACACCTGAGCAGCTATCCACATACAAGGCTTTCATCTGCGGCTTGATGGAGTACTGCTCTCCCCTCTGGGCTAGCTAGCTACCCTGCCTCACATCAAGCTCAGCTCGATGTCATGGAAACCAAGGCTTTCAACATTATTGGAATCTCTCTCACTATAAAGCTTAGTCTATGGGCCTATCACTTCGCCATCACGAGATGAGTGGTCTCTGTCTGTCTTCCACCTCATTTCCTGCACCTTCTGCCCTCTCCCTGCTCTGTCCCACCCCCCACCCCCAAGCTCTGTCCCCCCCCTCTAAGTATCAGCAGGATTCACACAGTCCACCAGCAACCACCTCCGAGAGAAACTAATTCCAAAAACACTGCACACCACTACTCATTTATTCCTCTCTTTTCCCACCCGTGGAACCACCTTCCTCATTCTGTTTGATCTCATTCTTGTCTCCCAGTCTTCAACACAGCTGTTCACCGTCATCTCAAGTCATCCCTCATCTAAAGCCATGATATTTTCTATATCTGTTAAACCACCCACACTGCTCCCATAAATTGTGCTTATGTATCCATCTTGCCCAGCTCTTTGCATTATCCCCGACCCCTCATCGTTACCTGCATCCCTTGTTTGTCCGTCTCCGTCTTCCTTCCCTCTCTCAGCCCTGCTATTGGCATTTCTCCTTTCTCCTGCTGTTCCCTTTGTTATGTTGTGTCCTGGTCTGTTCTGTGTCCTAGCTCTTCCATGAGCCGAGACTACATATGTAAAAAACGAAATGCTGTGGCAAGTTAGAGGCGGTGAAAAGCAGGTTGGTAGGAATCAAAAGAGGGTTTTAGTTTATTTATTTACTTTTATCAAAGTGGTAAAACCTTTATTCGAGGGATGAAGAAATAATATGAAATTATGTAATAATGCCCTCTTTGCTTTGAAGAATGGGAAGAAATAGGGAGAGGATAGATGTGTGGAGAAAGGGGAGTTGAAGATTTGGTGTTGGGGAAGGGGGGGGAGTTATGACTTGACTCAGGGTTGGGTGGGATGTGTTGAGAACTTGGGGTTGGGGAGCGGGGTGGAGTTGAGGACTTGGAGTTGGGTGGGATGTGTTGAGAACTTGGGTTGGGGAGCGGGGTGGAGTTGGGTGGGGGAGTGGAAGGGGGGGGAGGGTTGAGAACTTGGGGTTGGGGGAGTTGAGAACTTGGCATTGATTTAATTCGGCAAATATCTTTCGGGAGTACATAACTTGACAATATTAAATCCCCGCGATATTAAACTGTTCTTCACACAATGTTGAAGTCACGTTTTACATTATGCGGAATTTCCGTGGATACCTCCTCATCTATCTATATGATAATATGCTTATCAGTCCGTCCGTCTGTCAATCTGTGTGTAACGTTCAATTCCACCCATTGGTTGGACAGCTGGCCTGACTTAACCAACAATTTCAACCGGAAAAATCACAGCCGCCATGTTGGTGCTTACGGCGATGTGAAGCCAAAGACCTCTTCGGAGCTGTCATATTCACAATCACCATACCCTCCCCCTCCCTCAAACTTCCCCTTCAGTGTAAAATAACTAAAACACGACACTTAAAAAGGATTTTCAGCTGCTAGACATCATGGCCTTGTGAAGATAGGCCTCAGCAATCCAGGCAGCATTCTGTCGTCTACATACACCTCCAAATAACGATGCGGCATTCTATCAAGCAGGACTTTTACCGCGGAGGTTGCGCGAGTCCTTGCTATTATTTATTACTATTTTCCCTTAAATGACTCGACCAGTGACATTCAACCCATGTCATTATAAATGTCTTTGTCTGAGGACTTCCGGGAATCTCGAGACATTGTGAAAGAAAACATCCGTCAATATTTACTTTTAATGATGTGTACTATATATGCATCAGGAAGAAAGCAATTCATTTCAAGTCTCATGATCACTTGAGAGTTGCAATTCTATGGGGTTTCAGTATATCACGTGGGATTGTGAGTGGCACAGGCGACCGTGATGGGCCAGCACATACAGGAGCTGTTTCGATCACGGTTTCTGTGAAGAGGCGGATAGCATGATCATGATAGCATGATCGGGGAGGGAAAAAAAAGAGTTAAATACTCCGCTGTTTCGATGTGGGAATTCCCATTTGCTTTTATGAAGGGAGGAGGGGAGGACAGAGTTGGGGTTGGGAGGGGGGAGAGCAAAGATGGGATAGAGTTGGGAGGGAGAGCTTAGGCTTTGCCAGTGGGGGGGGAGGAGGTGAGGACTATCTGGGGTGGGAGAGTTAAGGAGTTGTGGTGGAGAGAGGGTGGGGAGGGGGTTTGAAGGCTTGAGTGGGGAGGGGATTGACGCCTTTAGTTTGGGAGGGGCGGTGAGGGCTTGGAGTTGGGTGGCGGAGGTTGAGGACTTGAATTGAAGTCACATTTCATGATGCATTGCGTGGATGATCCGCAGGTCCCTGTTAGTATATTGTATTGTGACGGTTGTGAGCCCCAGGAGGACGGATGTGAGCCCCGGAAAGACCCATGCCAATGAGGGGAATCGACGCAGAGGGTCAAAGCAATAAAGAATGGAATGTACGGAGTCAAACAGCTTTGACACAGGAGTTCTAATACATGGGGACACAGCTGAGCAGATGTCAGGGTTTTCACAGTTCTATTTCTCTCAACGCTCCTCTTCGACACGTACACAAATCTTTCTCTCCAACACTTATTCTTTGCCTTTCCGACGTTCTTTCTTTCATTTATTGGCGTTATTTCTGACTCTTTCCTTTCTTCCGGACTTTCCGCGGCTTTCACACATGCTGATGCGTACCTACAAGTCTGCACGTGCCTTTCATGTAGCCGGGTTGTCACAATGCTGCTGCAGAGCCACTGTCTCCCCTCGCATCACAGTATGAGATACCCGCAGCCACAAAGACCATCACGTTTGGCAAGGAACTATCCAGTGACACCTACACGTCCGGGGTGCTGTCGGAGTGGAGGAAGGAGACGAGGAGGCAGTGCGCGAGAGGCGAGACCAAACCGCCGAGCTGTGACTGATCGCAGCTTCAACCAGGGTTGCGAAAGGTGCGTCAGACCACGTAAAAGACCCCACACTTCTCTTTCTCGCCACCGTCGCTCACCCCTCTTCTCACACTCTGTTCTCTTCCTTCAGGTGTCTGGATACATTTATTGTGAAAGTGCTAAGTCATTGTTGTAAGGTATCTGAGGGTGGGTATATCGTGCAGTAAACCGATCTTGGGTGCAAACATTCGAGCTGTGAGGTGAGTGTAGAGGTGAGTGCTGAAGACGGCATCTGTGGTCTTTTTCTAGACATGCCAGGTTTTCGGAGTTACCAATATTTCTGGTTAATGTTGATGTTTTTTTTCTGATCATAATAAAAACATTTATTTTAGCATCCAGGAATTTTGTTTCAAATCACACATACATTCAAGTCGCTCAAATTGGCTCCATGCTCAGGGAAGTGCTACCTGCATAGGAAGCTTGAATTTGCTGTGCCCTCCTTAAAAAGCAGTGGCTTAGCCCTCTGTCATGTTATCTCCATATCACACACACACACACACACACACACACACACACACACACACACACACACACACACACACGTCCTGGCCATGTCACAGTGTTCTGTACATTTACGAATGCAATTCCTGATGCATTAGATTTTGCAAAATTTAAAGAGAAAAGAAAAAGACAAATAAAGGGCTCGGTGGAAAAATAGTTAGAGCATCTACTCTGAGTCTGGGAAGTCGGCGGTTCAAACCATGGCCGAGTCAAAGCAAAGAATAAAAATGGTACATGCTGCTTCCATCCTCAACACGCAGCATTTCAAGGACAGAGCACAGACAAACAACAATAGGTTGTCATTCAAAGGGAGGAGGAAATTCACCCTCAATTGCTCCAGTGAGTGCAGAGAGAAAAGCGATGTCGTTAAAACATGGCATCGCAAGTCCCCAGAGTGTTCTGGGGAGGTCACTTCCACCAAGCTCAGTGGCTTTATTTATGTGGTCAAGTCCGGTGTTGTGTCATGAATGTCTTCATGTGTGTTTGTAATTTGTATTCCAGCTCTTCCACGAGCCTTAGACCTTGGATATATATGTATGTATATACATATATATATATATATATATATATATATAT
>CM068954.1:1229019-1250212 GCA_035128595.1 Eptatretus atami
CAAGGAGGCCTACGTGCGAGGAATCTGAGGGGGTAGAGCATCACCTGTGGTCAAGTGATTCTCGTCCTGTTCACAGGGGAATTCATGCATTGCGTTCCTCCAAGCCCATCCCTTGGTGTACTGCATGTGGAGCGCAGGGTGGTGGGCTATTGTCAGAGGAGTCCGAAGTGAAGGCCCGCTGGGCCTGTTACTTTGAGCGGCTGCACCATGCTGACCCACCAGCTTTTGAGATGTATGGCAGGGGTATTACTATCGCCATTGCTGACCCTCTAATCAACTGTGATCCACCTTCGTTTGTGGAAACACAGGCTGCGGTGAACCGAATGACATGGGGTAAAAGCTCCATGGATCTGTGGCATCCATGCTGAACTTCTCAAGGCTGGAGGAAATGCTGCATCCATGTAGTTCTGTTCTCTGCCTGGAACACAGGCATCATCCCAACTGACTGGAAGAGGGGCCTTGTTGTCCTTCAATGGAAAGGGAAGGGTGATCGCCAGGACTGCAATAACTACCACTGGGTGACGCTGCTCTCAGTGCCAGGCAAGGTCTTTGCTCGAATAAGTCTTGATAGGGTTCGCCACCATCTGCTTGAGCACCAGCACCCAGAGCAGTCAGGCTTTACACCAAAGAGATCAATGATTGACCGTATCCTTGCTCTTCGGGTCCTCCCCAAACACAGATGAGAGTTCCGGCAGGAGCTGCTTGCAGCTTATGTTGATCTCTGTAAAGTGTTTGATTCAGTGAATCAGGATGCCCTCTGGAGGATTCTTGGTCTTCGTGACGTGCCACCAAAACTGATCGATCTGATGTCTGAACTATACTCTGGTACTGAGAGTGCTGTGAGATGTGGCGATTCCATCTCTGACTTATTTCCCGTTGTTACTGGAGTTCATCAGGGGGGTGTACTGGCCCACACACTTTTCAGCACTTGCATGGACTGGATTCTGGGGAGGACGTCGGAGAGATGAAGCTGCGGTGCATCATTTTGGAATGTCAAGATCTCTGACCTTGATTTCGCAGATGATGCAGTCATCTTTGCTGTGATGACTCTGGATATCCTTATGGGGGCCCTCGAGGTGCTGAATGAGGAGTCGGAGCCACTGGGATTACGGGCTTCCTGGGTCAAAACTACGATCCAGGCTTTCAATGACATCTTGGATGCTGCTATCCTGTCTGTACCCGTTTGTGGTGAGGATGTTGAGATCGCGGAGAGATTCACTTACCTTGGCAGTGATATTCATGTCTCTGCTGGCTGTGAGCCAGAGGTCAACAGACGTCTGGGTCGGGTCTGGGGAGTCATTGATTCACTGGATCATGGGGTGTGGAACTGTCGGTACCTGTGCAGGAGGACGAAATGCGAGTCTTCAGGTCCTTGGTGCTTCCAGTATTGCTCTTGCTCTATGGATTTGAGGCTTGAACTCTGATAAGGGATTTGAGATGGAAACATAACTCCTTCAGCACCAGGTCTCCTCGGATAATCCTTGGGAATCGCTGGTTGGACCTTGCGTCTGACGGGCAGTTGCTGAGAGAGATTCAAATGAGATTTGTTACCTGTACAGTCCGTGAGCGTCAGCTGCGGCTGTATGGATATGTGGCTCGTTTTCCTGATGCTGATCCTGCTCACCAGATTCTCTCTGTGAGGGAGCCTCATGAGTGGAAGAGGCCAACGGGCCGACCACATGCCTCATGGTTGCAGCAAGTTGATCAGCATCTCAAGGCGGTGGGGATGGGCCAGGCATCTACCTGGGGTAGGGACAGACAGAGGCCAATGGAGGACCAGCGGAAAGTGATGCAGGGACGCGCTGCTCCAGTGCATGCTCCCACACCTGACCTGACCTGACTTGACTATATCCGATCGCAATGGTTTGTTTTCTTTGTTTATGATCGTCGGGATCATCAGGTCATATGTGAACATTACTTCCTTGTTCTCAGTTATCGCTTTTGATTCATGTTTCCATGAGTTTTCTGGTACTGGGATATTTAAGTGTTTGCAGATGTGCCAGTGGATTACTCTATATACCCCATTGTTCCTCTGTGTGTGCAGATCTGACACGAGTTTTTTACATCCCGATCGGAGGTGACTCGTGCTTTCTGTTTCTACATTGCAGAACCTACACTTGTCCGATTGACTCAGTCCTGCCATTTTCTTAAAGCCATTTGTGTAATGTCCCTGGTCTTGGCCATTTGTAACAATTCATTTTCCATCCCAGTTGACCTGTCCTCTTCTTAGCCATTCCAATGAGCCTTCTTTGTCTATGCCCAATCTGTCCAACTCTTTTTTTTTATATATCTTCATGCTCTTTTATCGTTTTCCCAGTTGTAGGTATATATCTGTTGATATTTCACTTTATATTTTTTATCCTTTATGTATTGATGTCTTCGTGTTTGCATACAAATTGCATTCTGTAGTCTGTTGGAACTTTTCGCAAATTCAGCCAGTTTGACAGATGTCATTCTGTGCACTTGGTTGAGTTCCATCAGGCCGTTGCCTCGTTCTCGTCTCGGTAGGTCCATTCTCGGGATGCACTGCTTTTTATAGAACATTTTGTGGATGGTGAGGAATTTCCTTGTTTTGATATTTCGTTTGTTGATTTCTGTTTGTGGCCAGTTTATTATTTCGAAGCTGTATTAGAATACTGATATTGCTTGTTACTTGGATAATGGCTTTGATTTTGTTTCTCAGGGCGAGGTATGTTTGCAGGATCAGCCTCATTATACACAGGTATTCTTTGGTAATTGTTTTCCACATGTGTATGTGACACATTTGGTGGTCCTCTTCTACTCCCAGGTATTTGGAAGATGCTTCGTTGTCTAATTCCTGCATTGTTGTATCTAGGTCGATTTTTATGTTGTCCGTTTTGTTGGTTTACCTTCCACGAATTTGCACTTGGCACTCTTATAAGCCAAGTTCCATTTGAATGTCATCAGAATACCCTTTCAACAATTTCAGTTGTTCTGACAATTTTTCATCTTTTGGTGCAAAGAATTTAAAATCATCCAAGTACAATAGACGAGGCACCTTTCGTGGTGCTAGCAAATATACAAACAAGAGACTTTGAAGGCCGAGGTGGAAAAAGGTTCCATGTGAACAGTGCTTGGACATGGGTCAGTCAGTCCTAGGTGACGGGCGAAGGCCTTGCAGACAATGTTGGGTGATGGGTGCAAGCGAAAGGGAATCAAGGACAGCAGCAGAAATTGATGTCATCTATCCAGAATTCTTGAAGAACTTCGTACCTCACAGACATGATTGGATGGATTCAAGTTTCACTAACATACATGCAACTGGCGTCGTATCATCAACCTGGTAGAAGCTAAAGTCATCGCCATCGTTAAGCCAGGGAAACCTGCTGCTGACCCATTCAGCTATCGGCCCATATCTCTGCTATGTACGACATCCAAGTGGTTTGAGTATGTCCTTCTGGCCAGGTTCTCTTCACTAGTAGAGCCCAACCTTGATGTGTGCTGGCAGACAAAAATGCTGAGAGAGTTTGACTGCATCAAAGCCAACCCAGAGCTTCCATTCCATGAAGACCTGCAGAATCTACCAAATAGGCGACTCAATCATGCAAACCCTTCTGGTGCTCTGCAAATGTTTTGAGCGATGTGGAGTTTGAACAATTTAGCTGCTGACCTCATAGACCATCTGTGTTAGTTTTGTAGCACCCAGATGTGAATTAATTTTTTGTTATCGATTATGATGCAGTAAGATGCAGTCTCACGAGATCACAACTTCCACACCTCAAGTTCCGCTTCAGGGCGCTGAATATTAATGAAGACTTGCGGATCTTTTGAAATTCACGCTGAATCCTCATGAGGAGTCTGGGATGTGTCAATATCTGCGGGAGCCAATCAAACCATGTAGGGGGGAGGGGAGAGAAAGAGGAAGGGGTGAGAAGCGATGAGGGAGTGGAGTGGGGGAGCGAGGGGGAAGTGGAAGGGGGGGAGCTGGATCTACTCCTCCCATGCTCTTCCAGCCGAAGAAGCTGCTTAAAAGCAACCATGTAAAGCTACCCAAGGTAGGCGCATTGCTGTTTCAAACCCTACCCAGAGTTCCTCCACAGCTGCAGCGACATTCACAAATAGTACATACACCAACATGAGAATCCCAATGCCACACACCCCCTCAGCTGCTGGACCGATTTCATCGCTTGTTGGCGAATCGGCAACAGCGCAGACAGAAATGCATACTAACGAGGCTCCCAAGCATGTACCACGTGTAAACGTCAAAAGCAGTTTACAGCTTCGGCCTGTTCAGTATTTCTATCTGAACCAATGGCTCATGATACTGTGAACCTTGGTTCAAATCCTCTAGACTGTATTGTCCATTGACTACTCATATCCTTATAACTAGTGGTAAAGTATAATGAAGTCTTCAGATATTTGTTCCATTCATCCTCAATGTTGAACATTTTAATAAACCATTTGTTAGAAGTAATAATAAATTTATATAAATATATTGCATGGTATTTTAAGTAGGAAAAAAACCCAAAAATTTTTGGGTGATTTTCAAGCTTTGGAATTCTAGGGTTAATGAAAGAATAATGCAGACCTTGTATTTGAGACTGTACAGAGCATCGAGTTGTGAGAGAAGAATGTCTCTGCGCTGCTCCAATGCCTTTGAAAGTTCATCAAAAGAAGATCGAATCTCCTCAAGAACCTCATCGCGTTGTGCTGTGAGCTGCCAAGAAATCTCAGCAACAAGCCGTGCTGCTCCATCCACCTGAGGCAGGCTGTTGGGGGTCAGGAATGTGCAATAAAAATAAGACTTTGAAAACAAAATAATCAAATTAATAAGAGCAAGCTTTTGGTTTCAAAATGTATGAGAACTGGAGAGTTCATGCAACACGATACCCTGTGCAGCTACTTCAATTTAAATAAAATGATTTTAACAATCATTAAAAAATAATTTTTGAAAGTTTATTGCTTTTGAAGTAGTTCAGAAGCATTTCCCAACATCACCCTTATATACCGCCTGATTAGACCTTTATTTTTTGTTAGGTTGAAGTACTGTCAGACCCCACTATTTGCAGGGGATACGTTCCTGGAAAATGCTGCGAATAACAAATCCTCAAATAGCGAGAAATTGTTTCAACAGAAAAATGGGGATTAGTTCCCGGCGGTTCTAGATTCATGAAAAATGCCACGAATGGCGATTCAGTGAATGACAAAGCCACGAATGTCACGCATTGTTTCAATGGAAAAAGGGGGATAGGTTCCCAACAGTTCCAGATTAATGATAAATGCCACGAATGGAGAATCAGCGATGGCAAAGCAGCGAATGTCACACATCGTTTCAATGGAAAAAGGGGGATAGGTTCCCGACGCTTCATCAGGGAAACTTTTAAATGTTTAAAATCATTTCAATCGCAAATGCACGATTAGTATCATAAAAAATGCTTACAAAATAAATAAAAAAAGAAAACACCAGGTAACATTTCCAATGTTTATTGAAGGAATGCGATTAACATTATGAAAATGAATAACCAACTGTACCATAAAAGTAAACAAGGACAAATGTGTCCAAGAGCCACGTCATTCCACCAGTCAATCTCCTTGCTATGCTAGCTTCCAGGGCATTGAGTGCCTCCAGGGCATCAGGTGCCTCCAGGGCATCCGGTGCCTCCAGGGCATCTGGTGCCCCAGGGCATCAAGTTCCTCCAGGGCATCAGGTGCCTCCAGGGCATCAGGTGCCCACAGGGCATCAGGTGCCTTTAGGGCGTCAAGTGCGTTTAGGGCATCAGATGCCTCAGGGCATCAGGTACCTCCATGTAGCCTCCCTGCCTGCTTCACTCCCTATTCGCACGCCCAGAAAGGTTTTGTCTTCACCAGAAGAAGAACAAGAAGAAGAAAAAGAAGAAGAAGACGAAGAAGAAGACGAAGAAGAAGAACAACGCGGAGCTCTCTTAGAGCCAGCGTTTGCTACGCAACGCGGCTAAAAAACAGCAGCAGGTACCGTTTCAAATTTTTATTTGCACAAACACACACTACTTTTCAAATGATGATGATCATCATCATTATCATTTAAAATCCAGTGGAGTCATCTGAACACCACACAGGTGAGGGTAGTGATGAGTCATGCACCGAAAGGAATGTAGGTGAGGACGCTGAAGCAGGTGAGGATCCTGATGAGTCATCCACCGAAGGGGATACAGGAGAGGCAGGCAAGGATGCAGGTGATCTGAGGTGGATGAACCAGGGTGGAAGAACTCCATGATTGAGAGCTGCCTGACAGATTGCCACTGGTTTCGATGTAGCTCCTTGTATGGGAACACCACATAATCAAATCCCTTTGTGAACTTGAGGTAACGCTCCATGACCGGATCGGCGTCCAACAGCCTCTCAGTAACTGACCGCATGTCCTGCATTATCTCACCCAGGAACTTGACCATGAGTTTGGACCTCAACACCTCTTCCTCCTCATCAATGCTCACCTCCTTCTCCTTCTCCTCCTCCTCCTCAGAAACCTTGGTAATAGCTCCCAACGCCTCCTTTTCAGCATGCGAAGCGACAAGAGCATCCAACTACTCAGACCCCATGCCATCAAAGCATCCCGGACGTGGGTGACCACTTTGGTGCTCGGTACAGCGCTTGCCGCAACACTTTCTCAGATTGAATTCTCGTTCTTCTGTATGTCGTGAATGGTGAATTTGTGTACTCCATAGTGTCTGCCCACAGAAGTCACACTCTGTCTTCTCAACAGTCGGTAAAACATTTCCAATTTGTGACTCAGGCTCATCACCTTCTTCTGCCTCTTGGCAGTCGACACATCTCCGGCACTGGTCTTGTCCTTGGGAGTCATGTTGGATCAATGATCAGAATGACAGGCAAAACACCGGTCAAGGCAGCAGGACGAGAAGAATAAATCCCCTACCCCCCACCCTCTCTCTCTCTCTTTGTCCCATCCTTGCTCCACCCCCTCCTAACACAGTGCAGCACTTTCCTCCATATACAGTATATATATACATCTATATCTATATATCTCTCTCTTAATCTCTCCTCTCTCTGACCACAGTTATATCCAGATAGACCTTCTCCTCACGCTGCCTTCCCCACCCTCCTTGCTCCCCGACCTCCCTCTCCCCCCCCCCTCTTTTTCTCCCTCCCCATTGGTATTCCCATCAGCAAAGTGACAGATGGTATTTTTTTGGAATAATAATTAATTAATTTTTAAAAACACAAATACGCAAAGTGCGAATGTAGAAACAGACACATTATAGCTATGAATCTGCAAATAGCGGGGTCCGACAGTATAGAAGTCAATTTAAATAAATGTTTAAAGATGTTTAAAGGCAAATACAGTGTCAATAGAAAGTCTAAATCCATCCCCTTTCAAATTTTTCACCTTTTGTTGCCTTGTAGCCTGGAATTAAATTTTATTAAATCAGATTTATTGTTTTTTCCACCTTCATTTACACATCATAAACCACAACTTCCAGGTGAAAAACAAATTCTACACATTTCAGATAATTGAATAAAAATACAAAACGAGAATATCTTGGTTGGATAAGTGCTCATCCCCCTTATAATAGCAATTGTAAATGAGTTCAGGTGTAACCAATCACCTTCAAAATGACACAAGTTAATTGACCTCCACCTGTGTTAAATTGCAGTGATTCTGATTTGAACAAAAGGTGAAAAATTTGAACCTTTCTGGAGGCACTGGAAATTTAAAAAAATTCTGGGTTTTACTGCCATTTTCCCAGTGTCGACTTCACCACCGTATTTATCACATGACATTAGTTCTTCGTGCCTGTTTGTGTCCTTCATGACATCTTTAAAAACAGAAAGTTTCCTGTTTGGAATTATTTTCAATTTTGCTTGATTACTAAGCAGCCAACCAGAGTAAAAATATTATCTCACTCCTCGCTGCACATGTGGGCCGAATTCTGAGCCAAAGTATGTGAAAAACACAAAATAAAATATTACATTCAATGTAAATAAGTTGTTCCTCGATCATAAACTAATAAGACAGATGGACATTCATGAACCGATTGCTTAACCACATTTTTCGCTTCGCATGCACAGGGTAACATAACATGATGAGATTGATGTAAAAGAAGGATATGAGATTGCCGGAGAAGGTGCAAGAGCAGCAGATCATGAAAAGTACACATTTCTTTCAAGAACTTCTGAACCCCATAATGTCAAAGCAAGAGTTGCACAAATATATTTACATGGACATCAAATCAGTAAATATCAGCCATTGTGAAAATCTGAGTGGTTTTGACACACCGAGCCTGCACACGCTCCATCTGAGCATGCAGTGAAGCTTTGTGCTGTTCCACAGCATCAGCCAGGGGTACCGACGGGTGTTCAAGGTGTTCTGCAGTGGTGCAATCTAAACAAATGGCTGTCTCACAGGCCTCACAATAAAGCTCCATCACCTGCACCTCCGCACACACCCATAAACCACGATGTATAATTTTCACAAAGTTATCAAAACATATTTACGCACATTATGGTAAAACTACATATGCATTTTCTGTGACAAGAAAGTATCTGGAAGCACTTATTGTTGAAACTCATTATATTTTATTTTTCTCTTTGGAGTGATTGAACTTGGAGTTAATGGCACATTATGGAGTCTTCGAGAGAGAAATAACCACATTCTTCTGTTTTTAACATCTCAATCATCATATTTAGTGAGCTTCTTTCAGACTGCGACACAAAATGCTTTTGCTGGAATGTTCAACTTGACGTTTTAAGCAAATATGAATAGCCTGAACAACATTAAATAAAACAAGAATAATTAAAAATATATTCTGGTGCAATGAATTTTATCAAACATCTCATCATGAAGAGCTTAACAGTTAAACAACAATAACTAAAAAAGCATCCCAAAAAAAGGTAGGAAAAAAAAAGAACAGAATATCTATAATAAGTGTGTGTGTGTACGTGTACGTGTACATGCACGTGTCTCCTCCATAACTCTAAAACCATGAAACCCATCAGCTTGAAACTTTGCATGCATACAAAGGGAACTCCAAGGAAGTGTATGACTGAAAATCGGGTGTTTGGGTTCATTAAAACACCCCTTTTGAAGATAATTAACGGCATTATTTAATTATATCCTTTATTAGGCACCATCCTTGATCATCCCTCTGTCAGCTCGCTGCTGGGATCTTAACTCACCATTTTGTTCGGCCTATTCAAACATGGCTTGCTTTGGAAAGATTATCCACTCTCATGGACCAATTAAAGTATATAATCAAAATGTTATGCAATAAATCCTCGTCATACGCTGTTTCTCAACACGCTCATTTCCGTTTTATGCTCCTTAACATTATGACTCAACCTCCCTAATCCGCTCACTGGCTTCAGACATACGCCAATGTGTTCCACCCTGTTGTTGCACAACAAACGGTCCGGAAATACTCCAGTCCATGATGCTTCCTTGACAGTCGAAGAGCTTTAAATGCACTAGCAGATACCCATCTACGATGGGAATGGGGGACAGGACAGATCACAATACTCGGTTACGGTAGTTTCTTTGGATGTTTTGCGCCGCATTCAACAGCTCAGTTCATATTGGTGGCGTGTCTGGGTGGCCATGGTAGTGTTTGAAACCAGTTGCTTTAGATTGTTGGCCTTAACACGTAGTGACAGATGAGTAACATGAACGATTTGACATATTCATCGTTTCTGTATTACCTCCATCAACAGATTAACAACTTGGCAGGATAAAAGTTGTAAATGCTGAGTTGAACAAACGTCCTGAACTCATCGACTTAGTTAAGTAAAGCACGTATGGGACCCGGCCGTCAGTTTGCCGCCGAACGCTGCTGATTGTGACGTCGTTGATTCCCTCTTTGAAAATTATATCTATATTACATTTTTTGAATCCGCTATCACCTGCGTAAATACATGGAACACATAATGTGAAGATTTTGGAAGTATGAACAGAATATGTTCGGAGAAAAGTGTGTTAGAAGTTCCAGGCTTACGCCCATTATATTATTTCACTTTTAAACGTTAAAATTAATTAATTAATTTTTTTTTAATCACTCGGTTTTATATTAAATTAATGTAATGTGAGTGAATCCGTATTTCACAAGATACAAATCACTACCCAGCACTTCAGTTCGCCAAAATTTACATTCCACTCCAGCAGCTCCGCTCCAGATATTCCATTTATTTAACCTGACGTGTTGGCGCATGGTGGATATTTGGTTCATGCAGTACAGTACAGTACAGTACAGTACGTCCTGCATAACGACCGGAAAAAGAAGGTGCCTTTGGATCGTTATTTTATTTTAACAAATAAATACTTAGGTAAACATAACAGAAATTAAGAATGTGATCAAGAAAGTAAAGAAAGTGATGTAAAGATTTAAAAACAGACACCACGTGAGGACTCACGTGATACCACTTCCTGTTCTTCCTGCGGAACTTGTTCTGACACGTCCAGTCCGTGTGCTTTCAGTTTGCTAAACGAGTTGATATTAATTTTTATTGCCATTTCATTTGTGCCTGAAAGGTTGAAATGTCACAGCCCAAGAAAATGAAAGGCAGCATTTCCCTTCAAATGAAATTGGACATTTTGAAATATTGAAAGAGTTCTGGAATGGGCACAACAACATATTAATGTAATCAAGAAGATCGACGAGTCTTGGAAGGAAGTTAGGTGTGCAAACCTCAACAGTGTGTGGTGGAATCTCTAGCCGGATTGTGTTCCTCTCTCCCAAGGGGAGGATTCAAGAGGAGGCGATTCAAGATGTTATTGAAAACGTTGTTGAAATGGGAAGACAGCTGGGATTTGAGGAACTTGAGATGGAGCATGTTCATTTTTACAGTCCTGTAATACTTTTATTAATCACGAGCAAATACAACCCTTCGCTTCGCTGACAGGGACAATGAGGGGGAGAAGAGAGAGAGCGAGAGAGAGAGAGAGAGAGAGAGAGAGAGAGAGAGAGAGAGAGAGAAAGAGAGAGAGAGAAAGAGGCAGATGTAGGGTGAGAGCGGGAGGGGAGGCAGAGAGGATGAAAAAGGGGGAGCTGGGGAGAGCGACACCTCACCAAACGTTGCTATTCACTGCGGGAGTGGGAGCGTGTGAGAGAGAGAGAGAGAGAGAGAGAGAGAGAGAGAGAGACACACAGAGACAGACAGAGACAGCAAGGGAGCCAAACAGGGTGTGGGAGAAGAGTGCTACAATATATTATGAGGGGGAAGCGAGGAGGGGACAATAAAAATACAGGGGGAGGTGGGGTTAGCAAAGAGAATGCTGCTCGTCTGTGCACGCATGGGTTCGGGGTCCGTGCAAACGTTATAACTTTTTTTTTTAAACGTCAGTTTTTTTTACCAGATTTGCTTTGATTCCCTGTGAAGCACCTCGCGAAACCTCCGAAAATATAGACACTAATCTGGCCGACGCTATGGATAGGCAGACCCTCTGGGGAACAGGGCACGAGGTCTAGCAGTGAATGCATTAAATCATGCAGCTCAATGAAGCTAATCAATTTTGTTACGTTCCTAAAATTTTTGTTCACTCAATATGATTCTCCAAACAGTAGAAAAAGATAAGTTTCATGCTTTGGAAATTTCACAATTTCTTGTGTATCTATGGAGGAGGAGGGACATGGCGTTGCTTGTTTAAAATATATAGGTATATCAGTTTAGTTATAAGACTCGTTATTTATTTAAATTATAAAATTTCACAACAGATTTCGACACTTATTTAGTCCGGACGATATGCGATCCTCAAAACTGAAATAATATTTCGATGATATACTTGAATTAGTCCGTGAGAGTAGATCGTGGAAAATCATATCATATAATTCATGAACTCGCTCCAAGCTCCTAACTAGAAAACTGTAGTAATGACAAAAGCGATGTATACAGCGAATCATAGCAATGATGAACAGGCATTCGATAATACAAGTGAGGAAAGTGAAAAAACCTTATCGTTAAGAAATCGTTGCGGTTTAGGTAAACCTGTTCCAAATCAAGGCGTGGTTGAGCGGTCAAAAAATCATGGCGGCTTCGAACCGCAGCGAGGTTACCCAGGAAACGCTTTAAGACCCCAGACAGCGTGAGGTGGCCGAGGATAACCTGATAAAGGATATATTTAAATAAGGCCATTAATTATCTTCAAAAGGGTTGTTTTAATTAACCCAAACATGCAGTTTTCACTCTTGCACTTCCTTGGAGTTTTCTTAGTATGCATGCAAAGTTTCAGGCTGATGGGTTTTATTGTTTTGGAGTTTTGCAGGAAACACACACACACACACACACGTATTAATATGTATAATCGACCAGACCTGATTTCTGGAATCTTCCACATAAAACTCAATAAATTAATGGAAATGCTGAAAGCAGGTGTCTGGAAAAATGCAGGTATGGATATACTCCATCGAGTTCCTTAAACGTGGTCTGCCTCATGCCCACATCTTGATCTAGTTAGCCCCACAATTCAAATTCAAGCCTGAGGGTATCAGGTCAGGACAGGTATGGGAACATGCGCAGGAGAAGCACGTCACTGAATCCACTTTCCACCGGTACCCCAGCGGCCTCCGTCTGGCCATCCCCCAGGCAGATACCTGGCCAATCCCAATCTCCTTGAGATGCCGATCAACCTGCTGCAACCACGAGGCACGTGGTCGGCCCATTGGCCTCCTCCACTCATGAGGCTCCCTCGCTGAGAGAATCTGGTGAGCAGGATCAGTGTCAGGAAAACGAGCCACATGTCCACACAGCCGCCCGCAGCTGACGCTCACGGACTATGCAGGTAACAAATCTCATTTGAGTCTCTCAGCAACCGCTCATTGAACACAAAGTCCGACCAGCGATAGCCAAGGATTCTCCGATGAAACCTGGTACCAAAGGAATTAAGTCTCCATCTCAGATCCCTGGTCAGAGTCCAAGTCTCACATCCGAAGAGCAACAATGGAAGCACCAAGGACCTGAAGACTTGGACTTTCGTCGTCCTGCACAGGTACCGGCAGCACCACACCCCATGATCCAGTGAATCCATGAATCCCCAGGCCAGACCCATACGTCTAATGACCTCTGGCTCACAGCCAGCAGAGACATGAATAATGAATATCACTGCCAAGGGAAGTGAATCTCTCCGAGACCTCAACATCCTCACCAAAAACTGGAACAGACAGGATAGCAGCATTCAAGATGTCATTGAAAGCCTGGATCTTAGTTTTGACTCAGGAAACCCATAATTCCAGCGACTACGACTCCTCATTCAGCACCTCGAGGGCCCCCAAAAGGATATCCACAGTCACTGCAAAGATGACTGCATCATCTGCAAAATCAAGGTCAGAGATCTTGACACTCCCAAGTGATGCACCGCAACTTGATCTCTCTGACATCCTCCCCAGAATCCAGTCCATACAAATTCCAAAAAGTGTGGGGGCCAGTACACACCCCTGAGAACTCCAGTAACAACGGTAAATAAGTCTGAGATGGTACCACCACATCTCACAGCACTCTCAAAACCAGAATATAGTTCAGAAATCAGGTTGATCAGTTTTGGTGGCACCCCACGAAGACTAATAATCCTCTCCAGAGGGCATCCCGATTGACTGATTCAAACGCTTTCAAAGATCAACATAGGCTGTAAGTAGCCCCTGCCGAAACTCTGGTCTGCGTTCGGCGAGGACCCGAAAAGCAACGATACGGTCAATCGTTGACCTCTTTGGTGTAAAGCGTGACTGCTCTGGATGCTGGTGCTGAAGCAGATGGTGGCGAACTACCCTCTCATCCTTGAGCTTGCCAACATCCAGCCTAGGCTGGGATGGTGCCATTCCCTTGGATATAAGCTGCAACTTCAGAGTTGCAACAACAAGCCTGTGGTAAGTATTGAGGAAGGGAGCACTCTGGTAGACCCTGCAGTTCTGGATCATCATCCAGTGACCATCAACGAGCACACGGTCAATCTCCTTTGCCACACCACCAGCGTTGAAATTCCAAGTCCAGCGATGAGCATGCACGTGATGAAACCATGAACCAGCCACTCTAAGTCCATGACTTCTTTCAAAGTCAAGGAACTTAGTGCTATTCTGGTTCACAGTTCCACACCAATGGGGACCAACACACGTCTCATAACCATCCCTATCAATTGCAGTGGATGCATTGAAATCCCCCAAGACTAGAAGAGTACGTCGCCTGGAGCACTGATCAACTACAGACTCGAGCACAGCATAGAATGCTTCCTTCACGGTGAGATCACTCGTCTCAGTCGGAGCATAAACAGAGACCATGGAAATGACGAATCCTTAGTCTCATAATACGCTCGTTGACCGGTGTTACCTCAATTATCATTGGAGTCAGCTTACTGGACACAACTATAGCAACTCCTTGGGCATGGTAACCATCAGAGCGACTAGATCAATAGTAGGTGTAACCACCCCCCATGATCTCGCCACTATTGGGTCTCCGAACCTCAGAGAGTGCTGCAATACCGATGTTCAAACGCGTGAGCTCAGATGATGAGAGAGGTGATCATCCTCTCTTAGAGCTAGGACATTCCAGGCACCCACCTGAAGGGACCGCCTCAGGTTAACCCAAGTCCACTGGTGGCTTGGTGGACGACCGCTGAGGTGTTATCCACCAGACGGTGGTCTGGTGGATGACACCTCAGCACCACTCCACCACATACCACCGCAATCTGACCCTGGAGGTTTGCCCCGTGGTTTTCCTCCTATCATAAAGGAATGGGGTCCCGAAGGCTTTGCCCCAATCCCATCATCTGGTGAGCTGCCCTGCGGAGGGCAGCAGCACAGGAGTGGGTTTTCAGATTTGCTTATATTTGTGGGTTTTGCGGACTGAAGTGTTTTACGGTGGTCGGAGTGCAAATCCTGCCACGAACCTCGTAAAAAAAAAATAAAAAAGTAACCCAACTGCAGGACGACGTCCGCAGACACAGTTGGGCACGAGAAATGGATGGCCGTTGGCTCACATGGAGCTCCTCTGCCCTTTTTCAGATTTTGTTTTTAATCCTGCTGGGTGTCCATATCCACACATCCTCCTCAAAAGAAAACCTGGTGGGGGAGACGGTTTAGTCGCTGACAACCCGACCATGAAAACAGGTTAGTACAGGTTTACATGGTATCTGTAGCAAGTCACAGATATAATCTTGGCTTGATGTGAGGTTATCGACTCCACCATTTCTGCAAAAATTCCATCATCAAGTGAAGATCCAGAATTGCACAACATTGTGCAGTCTCAAACGATCCATGGACCCTGTGGTGCTCTAACAGAATGAGTCCTTGCATGAGAGACAATGTTTGCACAATGACATTGCCAAAAGACCTACTACCATGCACACAAGTGGGAGAGGATGGATATCAGGATGGGTATTGTTGTGGATCAAAAGAAGATTATGTATGGACAACATACATTTCCTGTGGCAGGAAAACGTGTGCAACAGGAAATTGACAACTGCTGGGTTGTTCCATACAATCCTTACCTTCTATGGCAAATGCACTGTCAGCTTAATGTTGAACTGTGCCTGTCGATTCTAAGCATCAAGTATGTACTGAAGTACGTGAAAAAAAGGTTGTGACCAGGTCGTCTATGCTATACAGCAAACAGATGGCCAGAAAATGTCTATGAAGTGCAGCGGTACCACCAGGCACGTTATGTTGGCAGTAGTGAAGCAACCTGGCGAACACTAGGACTCCCAATTCATGATTGTTACCCACCTGTAGTCCAGCTGGCAGTACATCTCGAAGATGAAAATGTGTATAGTTTAATGAGGAGTCTTCACTACACAGACTGACTGATCAATCGCCAAAAAACACACTAACAGAGTTTTTGAAACTCTGTCAACATGAGGAGTTTGCACGGACATCGATTTATGGAGACGTGCCAGTGTATTACATGTGGAATCGACCAAAGATGACCTGAATGAAACGAAGGCAAGGAACTGCTGTCAATATTCAGTCTGCCCCTGTAAAAGCACAGTGTCTTGGAAGAATCTATACTGGAAGTCCTAAGCAAGGGGAATACTACTTTCGTCAACTTCTCATGCATGAAGTAAAGGGACCTCGATCCTTTGATGATCTAAGGATGGTAGATGGAAAAACATGTGCAACCTTCCGTGAGGCATACTTAGAACATCGTCTCCTCAAAGGTGACAACCGTCCATGTTTCGCTTTACAGGAATCCACCTCGCACAGCTCACCTTCTTCAATACGCACCCTCTTTGCCATTATCCTCACTTCTTGCGAACCCAGTAATCCTCAATTAGTGTGGCAAGAGCATCAAAATATCGTGGCAGAAGACATCCGAAATCATAACAGCTCGGAACTTGGCATTGATGTACCCGAGTACACTGAACATGTCCAAAATACAGCACTTATTGATGTTGAAAATAAGGTGCTCTTCATGGGAGGAAAAAAAAATGTCGACCATTTTGGACTTCCTTTGCCTGACAGGAGAACTGTTCAAAAGGTCACTCAAGAGTATTTAAGAGCAACAAACTGTGATGTACAGAAAGAAGCAGCCTTCTACGATGAAAAGAAAAGACAGCCAACGCCGGATCGAAAAGAGGCATTCAACAAATTTAGTGCCATCATGGAAATGAAAGAAGGTGGTATACCTTTTGTTGATGCACCTGGTGGAACAGGAAAGACATTTCTTATAAACTTAATACTGGCAGAAATTCGGTCACATGATCACATTGTCCTTGCAAATGCATCAAGTGGGATTGCAACTACACTTTCAACTGGTGGAAGAACTATCCGTTCCACTTTCAAGATCCCCCTGAATGTACATCAAATGGATTGGCCAATGTGTGTGATGAAGAAGGGTTCTCCTCTTGCAAAGGTGACAGAAGATTGTCGTGCAATCATTGTGGACGAAGCACCAATGACACACAGTGCAGTATATGAAGCACTTGACCGTACATTACAAGACATAACAGGCAAGATATCAATCATGGGAGGTATACCCATCCTTCTTCTTCTTCTTCTTCTTCTTCTTCTTCTTCTTGCATGCGGCAGATTGGCTGCCAGGTAGCCATCATTTCCTTGGGACGTGATTATGCTGCTGATGCTGTGCCCCTCTACCAGTACACTGGTACTCACTTTGCCGACCTTTTAGGGATGACAGGCTGAATCAACACCAGCTGGTGTTAATTCAGTGGCCAACGGGGCTCGAACACAGGACCCTAATATCCCAAGCCAGCCACCCTAACCGCGAAACTAAAACCAGGCTTATACCCATCCCTCATGTGTGGGGACTTTCGACAAATACTGCCAGTCATAAAAAATGGTACAAAAGCTAAAACATACTGGGTGCATCACTCAAAAAACATCATATCTCTGGAAGTCAGTGTCAATCATGGAACTTAGAACCAATACAAGAGCTCATCTCCAAGGTGATACTGAAGCCAAAGCCTTTACAAAGCTGTGGCTTACTATTGGAGATGGCACTCAGCACGTCACAGACCCACCAGATGGCATCACATTTTCAGATAAATTTGGGATGCTTGTAGACACAGCACTAGACCCGACCAATAAAATGGACACTGACATTCAAGTCTATACCGATGATACTAACTGGCTGGGTGAACGTGGCATACGAACACCACTCAATGTGATGGTCAATACTTTTAATTCAGATCTCATCAATAAGCTCCCAGGTGAACAGGCACAATACATGTCAACAAACACTGCTCTCACTGAAGAAGCAGCAGGTCATTTTCCTGTGGCATTTCTAAACTCGATCTATCTGGATTATCTCCACACAGATTCATCTTGAAGAAAAGGATTCCAGTAATAATACTACGATCATTGGACCCACCACATCTCATCAATGGAACACGCTGCACCCATTGTCAATCTTTTCCCAAATATCAGTGGCAAAGATAATTATCAAAGGCCAATTAGCAGGAAAGTGTGTTCTGATCACAATCCCCCCCCCTCCCCTCCCTTATTCCATCAGACAGTGACCTCCCTTTCAAGTTTAAGAGACTTCAGTTTCCAGTCAGACCTTGCTTTGCAACGACCGTAAACAAAGCCCAGGGCGAACCTTCCGGGAAGTTGGTGTGGACCTCTCAACACCTCCATTTCCACATGGAATGCTGTTATGTGTTGCTGAGCAGAGTTGGATCCTCCAAATCCCTTGCAGTGTATGCTCCCTATAAGAAGTCCAGAAATGTTGTTTTCAAAGAGATCCTTCAATAAAGCTGTGCAGCACTTCCTCAATTTTCATCAGGGAAATGATGTCGAAAATAAAATGTCCACTTGTTTTCCTTGCATTCGTTTTCCAAACATGTCCACGCATGTGAATCTCAAGTATATGACAAATTCAGATCATCATCTACATAATAATTGTGTTTTTTCACTACAGAGGAACTCTACTTAAATTCACATAGTTCTATCACAGGACAGTCAATATTGTCATGCCAAAACTATTTTCCTGTTCTCAAATTTGAGTCAGTTTCAACATCACTGTTTACATTATTAATAATTTCAGTAAGTTTATTTGATGAGTCACAAGGCCTCCCCACACACAAAAAAAAAACGCTCCCCTTAAATCTATACGACAAAGGTTCGGCGCTTCCATCTCTCCACGTTCTAAAAACGAAACATGTGGTGAACCTCGCTACGGTGAAGCCATGGTGAAACCTCAGTCGGCCCACGTGAGTATATCTATAAATTATGTACTGTTTAAATGTGCATTGCACTGTGACTCGGTCTATTACTTACGTACGATTGGAACGTGCCTTTTTAGACTCATTCGAACCCGCTTTCACCTTTAGGACCCTTTCAATACTTTTGGACACTTTTAGACCCCTTCACTCTTGAGACCTTTTATACCACTTTTTACACCCCACAGACCCATGAGATTTTTACAACCCTCAAGTCCCTTTAGACCCCTTCGAACTTAACACCATTTAGACACCTTACACCCTTCAGACAGATTAGACAGCTTCGTCCCTTGACCATTTAGAGCTTCAGAACACTTGGACCTTTTTTATATTACAAATAAATATAATCTCACCAATATTACAAATAAATTTGTACAAAGGAAATGTTTATATAATGATCAGTGGAAATCATGCCAACACAGCAAATCTGTGACATAAATCTCTACGACGACGTGTGGAGAGGTGAGCGTCGCGAGCCAATCCACAGCAGTTGGTTTAATAAAAACGAAAACAACAAAATGGAATGATTGAGAATGAAAAATGAGTGTCATTTCTGTACAAAACTGATTGGATACAACAAATGTCCATTTATGAAGGCATTTATCTGCACAACCCTCACCTTTCCCTGGTGATTGGGGCACGAGAGTGGCTGGGCCACAACCACACGCACCATGCTTCCTGCATCACTTCCCATAGTGTCTCCCCCCACTCCCATCAATGTTCCATCTGCACCGCTGCCGACAATGGGCTCAGCAACTGAGCTTGCACTCGATTCCCCGCCTGCTTGCAGAACCTCCATTAGGTTAGTGATAAAGAAGTTGTTCTGGAGCGCTGGGACACCGTGCTCGGGTAAGATAGATGTCTGTCGGCAGACGGGGCAGGAAAGCGTCAAGCTCTGCGCAGGAATGTAGTTTTGCAGACACCTATGAGAGGAAGAGTAGTGAAGTGGAAGTAAGGAAGAGGCAGCAAGAGAGAAATGAAAGACATTTAAATTATCAATAATTTCTTTCATCCGTCCATGCGAGTGGTTCATCCACTCATTCTATTAATATAATAAATATGGAGGGGACTATGAATAAACATTTATATTTGTTTATTGCTTTTGTTTCTTAAATCTTCAATTGTTATTGTGAACACTCTTTGTATTTTTAACATTACCTCTTCATATATTTACCAATAAGGGGTTTTATTATTTTTGCAGTTTCAGCACCCTGGCATTCATGGTGTCCATCTTGAAGGGCTTTGTAAAAGTTTCGATATTCACCTCTTTATTGTCAACCTGGGATGCAAGCAGCGAGTTTCATAAAAAAATGGTCCGCCAAGAACTCCACAGTGTGGGATCGCATTGTAAGGTTGCAGTGCACATACCGCTCATCACACCTGACAATCCACGTTTGCGAGTTCAGTAGTTCAAAGAGCCCAGGCAATGCGAGTTCAGTTGTGCAAAGACTACCGAGCAGTGGAGAAATGGGATATGGTCAGACGATCATCCTTCACCGTTTTCTCGACAAACGGACGAGTGCACATGTGGCGCCAACCTAAAGAACTCTGCAACCCTGAGTGCTTCGTTACAACAGTGAAAGGTTATGGTGGTTCTGTTAATGTTGTAGGGCGCAATCATTCTCTTAGATGGCAAGGTCAATGGCAATCACTAATTAATGGTACTGAGTGATCATCCTCACCCTATGTTGTAGAATTTCTTTCCTGCCAGGAAGGTATCTTCTGGGATGACAATACCCCATCCATAAAGCACATGTGGTCGCCCAATGGTTTGATGAGCACGACACCGATATTATCCATACGACATATACTTCTCAGTCACCAGATCTGAACCCAATCGAGCATTTATGGGATATTCTGGAATGATGCCCGAGACAGCATTTTCCACCTCCATCAAGCTGGTGTGAGTTGATTGACTTTCTCGTGGAAGAAAGAATGGTGCTGCATCCATCCTGCAAAATTCCAGACAGTGGTGGACTCTTTGCCATGGTGCATAGAGGCTGTGCTGGCCATACGTAGTGGCCCAACACCCTATTACGTGACTTAACATTGACGGGCATCCTCCGTCGTACAAAGTCCTTCCTTGGCACACCTGAATGCCTATCCACCTACAAGGCCTTCATCCACAGTTTGATGGAGTACTGCTCTCCCCTCTGGGCTGGCTCCCCTGCCTCACATCTTTCTCATCTTTATACTGTGGAAACCAAGGCCTTCAAGATTATTGGAATGTGCCACGATGAAGCTGAGTCTATGGGCTTATTGCTTCGCCATCGCAAACAGGTCAGTGGTCTCTATCTTTTACAGTCTCCTGTCTGGTGTTGCACCCTCTGCCCTTTCTGTGCTTTCTCACCACAGGTTTCTGCAGGGCTCACATGGTTCACCATCAACCACCTTCTACTTGAACTACCTAAATCCAGGATCACTGCTCACCTCCACTCATTTGTTCCTCTTTTTCCCACCTGTCGAACCAACTTCCACATCCCCTTCAATGTCATTCTCCCATACAAGTCTTCAAGACAGCTGTTCACCACCATCGCAGATCATCCACAATCCAAAACCATGATCATTTCTACTCTTGTTAACCAC
>CM068954.1:1255107-1267716 GCA_035128595.1 Eptatretus atami
CGTCATCAGCGTTTACTCATCACATCGAATCATCATTTGAATTCTATATAACATCCGAATCATCATTTGAATTCATATAACACCCGAATCATCATTTGAATTCTACATAACATCCAAATCATCATTTGAATTCTATAGAACCACATCCGAATTCTATATAACATCCAAATCATCATTTGAATTCCATATAACATCAGAATCATCATTTGAATTCTACGTAACATCCGAATCATCATTTGAATTCTATAGATACCACATCCGAATCATCATTTGAATTCTAGATAACATCCAAATCATCATTTGAATTCTATATAACACCGAATCATCATTTGAATTCTATATTACATCCGAATCATCATTTGAATTCTATATTACATCCGAATCATCATTTGAATTCTACATAACATCCAAATCTCATTTGAATTCCATACAACATCCAAATCATAATTTGAATTCCACATAACATCCAAATTCATCATTTGGATTCAATGTAACATCCAAATCATCATTGAATTCTATATAACATCCGAATCATCATTTTATTCTATAATGACATCCGAATATTCATTTGAATTCAATATAACATTCCGAATCATCATTTGATCCACATAACATCCAAATCATCATTGAATTCTACATAACATCCAAATCATCATTTGAATTCTACATAACATCCAAATCATCATTTGAATTCTATATAACATCCACTCATCATTTGAATTCTATATAACATCCGAATCATCATTTGAATGCCATACAACATCCAATCATCATTTGAATTCCACATACATCCGAATCATCATTTGAATTCTACTAACTCCAAATCATAATTTGAATTCTACATAAACATCCAAATCATCATTGAATTCTATATAACATCCGAATCTTCATTTGAATTCCATATAACATCAGAATCATCATTTGAATTCATCGATAACATCCAAATCATCATTTGAATTCTACATAACATCCGAATCATCATTGAATCCAAAGAACATCCGAATCATCATTTGGATTCTATATAACATCCAATCATCATTTGAATTCTACATAACATCCGAATCATCATTTGAATTCTATATAACATCCAAATCATCATTTGAATTCTATATTACATCCGACATCATTTGAATTATATACAAACATCCAAATAATCATTGAATTCTATATACATCCAAATCATCATTTGGATCAAGTAACATCCAAATCATCATTTGAATTCTATATAACATCCGAATCATCATTTGAATTCTATATGACATCCGAATCATCATTTGAATTCTATATACATCCGAATCATCATTTGAATTCCACTAACATCCAAATCATTCATTTGAATTCTACATAACATCCAAATCATTCATTTGAATTCTATATAACATCCAAATCATCATTTGAATTCTATATAACATCCGAATTCATCATTTTAATTCATATAACATCCGAATCATCATTTGAATTCTATAGGATACCACATCCAAATCATCATTTGAATTCTATATAACATCCGAATCATCATTTGAATTCTATATTACATTCCAATTCTATATTACATCGAATATCATCATTTGAATTCTTGTAACATCCAAATCATCATTTGAATTCTACATAACATCCGAATCATCATTTGAATTCCATACAACATCCAAAATCATATTTGAATTCTACAAACATCCGAATCATCATTTGAATTCTATATAACATCCAATCATCATTGATTCCATATAAACATCCGAATCATCATTTGAATTCTAACATAACATCCGAATCATCATTTGAATTCTATAATACCACATCCAAAATATCATTTGGATTCTATATAACATCCAAATCATCATTTGAATTCTAATAACACCAATCATCATTTGATTCTATATAACATCCGAATCAATCATTTGAATTCTATATTACATCCGAATCATCACTTGAATTCTATATACATCCGAATCATCATTTGAATTCTACATAACATCCAAATCATCATTTGAATTCTACATAAACATCCGAATCATCATTGATTCCATACTAAATCCAAATCATAATTTGAATTCTAATCTCTCTGTCATTTGAATTCCATATAACATCAGAATCATCATTTGAATTCTCGATAACATCCAAATCATCATTTGAATTCTACATAACATCCGAATCATCATTTGAATTCCAAAGAACATCCGAATCATCATTTGGATTCTATATAACATCCGAATCATCATTTGAATTCTACATAACATCCGAATCATCATTTGAATTCTTCTACATAACACCAAATCATCTTGAATTCTACATAAACATCCAAATCATCATTTGATTCATTATAGAATTCCGATTACCATGTTGCAAGTTTATCATAGCATCCAATCATCATCTTAATTCTAGTTATAACATCCAATCTCATTTGAATTCCATATAACACAATCATCATGTTGAATTACTTATAACATCCAAATCATCAGTCATTCACATGCGAATTCTATATAACATCGAAATCATCATTGAAATTCATATAACATCCAATCACATTGAATTCTATATAACATTCCAAATTATCATTCAATTCCTCAGTACCCATCCGAATTATCATCTAAAATTCCTCATAACATCCAATTATCATCTAAATTCGCTCATTAACATCCGATCATCATTTCAATTCCTCATTAAACATCCGGAATATTCATTTCAATTCCTTCATAAACATCCGAATTAACATTTCATTCCTCATAACATCCAATTATCATGTTCAATTCCCATTAACATCCGAATTAATCATTTTCCCTTGATTGATTCCAAATGCGAGATTGTTCTATGTGTGCTTTACAGACCAGTGCGAATTGTCGGATACGACAAACTATCCGGATTATCATTGAAGAATATTGTAGCGAGAGTGCTGTGAAGAAAAGATATGTTCACCATCACCATCAGCACAGTATCATTTGATTCGCGAACGTGTTGCGTCACCACCCTCAGGTTTCTGTTTAAATCGCAGTGCCCAGAACATGCCGGCTCCAACTGCGGTAGTTGTCCAAGGTGTTTTCTGAGTCCGTTTGAACAGAGGATAAATGCACAAGTTTATTCTACCTGATGATCTTTATGCTAAAGATGTGATGAGTCCTACTGTATGTCACCCCTTACCAAACACGAGAATCTGTTATCTATTTCTCCTAGCTTCCGTGTTCCACCTGTACGGCTCAGAAAGCTCATAGTATTTGGAGGATTTTTTGTCTGTAAACTTTAAGCCATTAGAGGGGGAGGAAAGTGCTGTATGTAGATCGGATGTTTTGGAATTACGGTGAGGGTGTTGGATTATTATGCTCCGCCTTGCTGCGGCGGTGATCCCTGTGTGCTTACGTTTCCTGGAATAAAGACTTCATGGCCTGCCTTGCGCTTCCTGGGCCTCGTGTCTTCTTTCTCGTATTGTCAGTGAACACAAACAAGGGCCGTCCCTCTTAAACTGGATGACTAAGCAAGGAGGAGACTTGATGAAAGAGCCACCAAGAGGCCAATGGCAACTTTGAAAGAGCTACTGCTTTTTATGGCAAAGACAGGTCACTGGGTTGCATGTGACAGCAATGCCCTAAACACTCCACAAGTCTGGGCCTGATACGATGATGTAGCAAGAAGGAGACGATTGCTCAAAAAAGCCGCACCTTGAGGCCCGTTTGAGGATGCCGAAAAAAAACACTCAGAGATTCTGAAGCCATGTGGCAAAATGTTGTGGCTCGACGAAACCAAGATGAGCTTTTTGGCTTAAATGTAAAAAGTTACATTTGGCGCAAACCCAAAACACAGCACAGTTTCACCCAAATAACACCATCCCTACTGTAAAGCATGGTAGTGCAGCAGTCATGGTAGGGATGTTTCTCATCAGCAGGGACTGGCACTTGTCAGGACAATGAAGGAAAAATGGATGGAGCAAAATACAGAAAAAATCTGAGAGGAAAACCTGCTGCCCTCTGCAAGAAAGCTAAAATTGGGACGGAAGTTCACCTTTCACCATGAGCAAACGACCGAAGCACACAGCCACAGCTCCACTGGAATGGCTAAGGAACAAAAAGATAAATGTCTTGTGGCCCAGTCAGAGCCCGCGACAATAAATCCATTCGAAAAAATCATGTGGCAGACTGAAGAATTGCTGTCCATTCAACACTCCCCACACAACTTCACTTGAGCGTTGAACAGTTTTGTAGCAGAAGAATGGGCAAATATTGCCCATCAAAGGTTGCAAAGCTGGTAGAGAACCTCCGCGACAGACTCAAAATTGCTTGTCAAAGGCTGCTTCAAATGGAAAAAATTTTCACGATGCAAACATTTAATTCCTATCCTCAATACCACTGCAAACCAAGGTTACTCCCTTTCTGTTAGCCAAACGGCCATCATCCCGTAAACACCCCTTTGCCACCAGAAATGATTCGATTACTTCCTAAACAGAAAACTCGCTGCTGACCCATTCTTCAATTTGTGTTTTCCATACGTGCTGTGGTCTTCCCAACTCCTTCACCTCATGATCTGTCACCTCAAGTTTGAATCTCTGTAACTAAGTCGTACTTGCCCATTGTTGACTGAATTTCTGTCAATACATGTCGAAGTTCTGCCATATTAGGCATTACACACGAGACAAAACAAAAACAAAAACCGAAACAGAAAGATAATACAATAGGAAAGGCACAATTTTGTGCTTTTCAACCCAATAACAGATTTAGGCTCAGAGGCAGAATCCTGAGCCGCTAAAGATTTAACCACATTCTGGAAAATCCCAATAGGCCAATTTTCACCTTTTATAACACAGTCATGATATAATGGACAAGCATTTTAAAAAATGTTACCAATTTATATACATTAGTAACAACGATGAGAGAAGAGGTGTTTGCAAACAGACAGGGATTTCACAATAGGACATCTTCAATTATTGAACTACCAAAAACCATAAAAGTAACCTTAAAAGTGATATCTCAATCAGGAGTTAACCAAACCAAAGCATCATCATACGTGAGAAGAAAGCAAGCCAAGCAACATGAAAAAATAATCATATCAAATTTACACATCAGAATCTCATTCTCCTCAACGATAACCTGGATGATCGCATCGAAAGTATCGTCAACATCCTGAATCGTGTCGTTTCTTCCACTAAAAAGTCATTTGAAAATCCTTGTTGAACCCCGTTTGGTCCATGTTGTATTTATTCAATCAGCAGCTTTCAGTGGCATGTCAAATCTTCACAAACGTCATGCTAATTTTTACCCACCACAGCTGACTGCAACAAATCGACTTTTGTTCAGTTCTATGTTGAGAATTGTTGGTTCGGTTTTTAACCTTGAATACTGCTCACCTACACGATTATACCAACTAAAATGATCAGACATATACATATTATATATATATATATATATATATATATATATATATATATATATATACACGGGGGTATGTGTGCTTATGTGTGTGTGTGGTGTGTGTGTGTGTGTTGTGTGTGGTGTGTGTCCTCCCCCTTCCTATCCTCTTCTGCCTCCGTCTCTCTCCCCCACATCCCCACCCTGATATCCCATGAGCAAAAGCAAAGGGGTTTTTTGCGCTAGTTATATAGTATATATATGTAAACATGTCAAAAGATTTTGCAGTCAGGTTCAAAATTTGTAAAAGAAAGAAGTGTACACTGAGCAATATAAGAATTCAATTAAATTCTTTATTTAAAGCCTCCTACATTTCAAGAACAAACTATTTTCTTCCTCAGAGGCGTTGGGAGTGCTGGGGTTAACCATGTTAAATTCCGTTGGGGACAGTTCGAGCTGATGATTGGTCCAAGTCCTAGCCAATCACAAGGGCTTCCTTGCAATTGATGACTGCGTTTGGTTGACGTTGTATCAGTTGCGTAGTGCTTTGTAGTGGGATGCAAAGTCGATGTGTCGGTTGATGGAGTGTTCACAGAGTACCAGGCCTTGATAATCTCACGGTTCACCCTTGATGATCCTGTGCCAAGGAGAGTTGTCTTTCATGAAACGTGATGTGTGCGTGTGTGTGCTGATGTGTTGTGGGTGTGTGTGTGTGTGTGTTGCAACCCAAAGACAAACTTGTCTCGTCAACCTGGACAGCTGTTGTTTTCAGTTAGCGTGTGGATAACCCATTTGGACGTTGGTCCACGTATGTGGCGCAATCTTGGACACGGCATTGTTATAGATGACGTCATTTGTCAAATTTCTTCATGTGATAGTTCGGCTTTGACAGCTTGCCTCATAAGGATGATTGTGGTTTGGGGTGATGTGACCATTGTACTTCAGTAGTTATGCCGGCTTGTTGGTTTCAGAAGCGTGTTGTATGTAGGGAAGTGCTTCCGTGTGTGTTGGCATGGTCCAGAGTGTTGCTGTGTAGTTGGGTTTCGGGCAACAGGATTCGATGAAGAATGGGGTAATGGTTTTCTCGCAGAGGTGAGTGAACATGCAGTATCTCCATACCGGCATTGTTCGACGGTCACTGGCAGGTGTAGTTGCACGGTTCAACTATCTGGCAACCACAACTTCTTTGTGCAGGTGGGATGGCCACGTCTGTAGTCCAAAACGTTTGTCCGTGGTGGTTTACGGTACACCGTGAGTGTAATTGCTTGTTTCCGCACCCTTGGAGAGATGTACGCTCCAGGAATGGCAAGAGATCCAGCTTTTCTACGTCACACATGAACTGTATTGCTGGTCATGTTAATGATCTTTAGAAGAAACGTTCAACATTTGCCTTCTTTATGATCATGAAAATGTGTCAAGTCAACGGAGCGCAGCCACAATCTTGGACAAGTAACATTATTGTTACGAATCTGGAAACCATGGCGCACTCAACCTTCAGCGTCCCCATAAGTAGTTATGCCGTAAGTACGTGGTAGTCAAGATCCCTCTTTTTGTTTAGTGGGCTCGAAAACGTGCGTTGTGACATTCTTTAGGTTGAGGTTATTTATCCAACGAGCCATCGGAATAAACCATCCCATCTGCGATTGATCCATCCGCCCCATCACGATCCCACTACCACCCGCTGTCACAAGCACTCCGACTTGGTTAGGGCAGGGTCTTGCAAGCCGTTCCTTGCGCTCCCACCAACGCCTGCCTTCCCACAAAGTTTTAACTCTTTGCACCCAACGCAACTGGATACTGTACTCTTCGAGAGCGGAGCCACGGGGAGAATCCGGGGTCTCCGAACAGAGCCACGGCTCCGCTCCCGGGGGTGCGGCGTGGGCCAATGAGGGACGACAGCGAAGATGATTTCTCGCCAAGCGCCCCGTCCCCGTGTGGGAGGAGAGATATAATCTCGAGTCTCGGAGGGCATGTTGGTTGTCGTTGGCGTTGGTGCTGTGGTGGGCTGAGAGCAACAGCAGCTGCAGAGCTGTGTGTGTTTCACGAGGGAGGCGATAAAATCCCGGCACGCGCGAGAAGAAGTACGGGGGGCTTCTGGATGGTCACGTTCGTCACGGTGGCTGTTACGGGAGAGGAGTTCTGTGGACCCCGACCATCACCACCCGAGCTCGCCATGAACCACGAGTCCCCCACGTGCGACTGGACCAGGCCGACGACTTGGCAGGTGCCGCAGCACAGGTACCCTTTCTCCGACGGGCCAGGTACCCAAAGGAACTCTGACCCCAGCTCGTCTCTCTCTATCGGCGAGGGTCCAATAAAGGACTCTGGGGTTTCTTTTCCTGGTGTGTGTTGTGTGTGTGTGTGTGTGTGTGTGTGTGTTGTGTGTGTGTCTGGTGTGGGCCCATCTGCAAGTAGAACTGAATAAGTGTTTTTTTGGGATCATTGATAAAATAATGCCCATGATATTCGCTTTAAGTCTGCCTCTCTGTCTTTTATTTACTGAAATAATTTTATGAGAAATGTTCCCAGTTTCGTTTTCGTCCTTTCTGTTTATTTGGTTCAGCATGGCCTGGTCTGACGTTCCAGACGGGAGTTTCATCCCGTGAGAATCCGTTGTAATCCGAGCCGCGCAGGCTTTGGGCCGGTTTCCGATCGGCTGCAAACGCGAGCCAAGTTGGGTAAACGGTTTTAGTTGAAACTTACCGCAGTCAGTAGAGCCGACCCCCGGTCGAGAAAGACGTGCTGAGGGCGTGAATCCCCGGTCATAGCCAAGACTGCGTGATTACTTTAGGTATACTGGATCTAGACAACTAACCTACACCACGCGGCGAAGATATTGTGTTTCACGGTCGATTAATCGACCCGCCGGCTTCGGAGTTATCCGGAGCGACGGCCTACAATTCCGAGTCTGTGGGAGACGGCGTAAACTTCTCCACCTCGTTCGTTTCGCCAGCCGACCCCGGCCCACAACAATATATACATTATACATATTATTGAATACCTGTGTTGGAGCATGGTTAGGGCGGCGGCTTGACCCAAAAGGTTCCTGAGTCCAAAGCCCCGTTGGGCCACTATTAATATCCACCAGGGTTGACTCAGCCTGTTCATCCTTCCAAGGTCGGCGAAATGAGAGTACCAGTTGTACTGGGCCCGGTGTATGCCCCGGTTTAGAATAGGTCGTACCATATCCCTGTGTGTCGTATAGGCGACCAGGTTTCGTTCAGGAAGGGCATCCGGCGTAAAACCTATTGCCAAATCATTATGCGGACAATAAAACGGATTTCATTTACGGATCGGTTTAGGGCCCGGGTTACCCAACGACCGCCAACCGGTACCATTGGTCAGAGTGTGGGTACCGATGGAATGAAATTGTGGCAACTGCCTGGGCAAAGGAGAGAAGGAGATGGGGAAGCGGGTTCCAGAGGCAGTGGGAGAGGGAGGGTTAGAAGTGTGGAGGTTGAGAGTTGGACTCTGAATTTGGGACTATGACAGGCAAGAGGCGAGGAGTTGGCTGATATGATGGAGAGAAGAAGGTGGACATCTGTGTGTACAAGAGACCAAGTGGATGGGAGTTAAGGCTAGGAGCGATGGAGGTGGTTTCAAACCTGTTCTTACATGGGTGTGGATGCGAGGAGAAATGGTGTCGGGGTAATCCTAAGAGGATTATGTCAAGAGGGTATTGGAGTTGAGGAGAGTGTCGGAACCGGTGATGAGTGTGAAGTTGGAAATGAGGTGATATGAATGTCATCAGTGCAGAGCTCCGCATAATGGGTGTGAGGATGGAGTATAAATGAAGATTTCTGGAGTGAGTTAGATGACTGAAGTGGTGGCAGAGTTAATCAAGGATGAAGGAGTGGTGATGGAGCAGATTTCATATGGCATGTTGGGGAAGGGCGAATAAAGGATGAGGAGGTGATGGGTAGGTACGGGTCTTCAAATGGAGGAATGTGGAAGGGCAAATGGTTGGTAGATTTGCAAAAAATGGATGGCAGTGAGTAAATTACGTATTTCAAGAAGAAGGCGGAACACAGGGTACATACAAGAGTGAGGAAAGTGCACACAGGTGGGATTAATACTTAAAGCAGAGATGCAACCTGAAAGAGATAGAGACCTGTAGGTAGATGGCAGAGGAGAGTTGTGCTCGGAGCAGCATCGATTGAATGGTCTGTCGGATGATTTTGGAGGTCGAGGTTAGGAAGAGAGTGAGGCCTAAACCAAGGACCGAGGATGGTGGAAGAGCTAAGAAGGAAGACTGTTGCGTGAATTTAGGGAGAGTGAGGACAGGTGTTGGATGGTGGTAAAGAGGGGTTGGTGATGATGGGCAACTACAGCAGAAGTGGTGAGGGAGATAGGCAAGGTAGGTACTTGTGTGACCATCTGGACAGAGGAAGGAGATTAAGGAGACTTGGTGGTGGAAGGAGGAAGTACAGGAAAGTTATAGGAAGGAAGGGGTTGGCGAAAAAGAAGTGGGGATAGCCGAGAGATGAGAAAGTAGGGCAGGAGTACAAGGAGTGGCGGCGCAAGGCAAAGAGAGAGGGCAAAAGCAAGAAAAGGCATATGGCGAGCTGTATGGAAGTCGGGATTACAAAGAAGGGGAAAAAGGATTTGTACGATTGGCAAGACAGAGACTGAGCTGGGAGTAATGTGCTGCAGGTTAGGATGATAAAGGATAAAGGATGATAAAGTATGATCATCCTGACAAGCGAGGAGAGTGTGTTGAAGGTGGATGGATACTTTGAGGATGCTGATGAATGAAGAAAATGAGAGAGAGATAGTGGAGAGGTGGAGATAGTGATCAGGAAAGTGGCGGGATCAGTAAGGATGTGAAGTAGAGGACTGCTACGAAAAAATGAGAGAATTGAAGGAGTGGAAAGGCGGTTGGCCCAGATGATATTACAGTGAGGCATGGAAGTTTTGGAGAGATGGCAAGTGGGGGTTGTTACCAGATTGTTGAATTTAAAATCTTGGGAAAGTAAGAGATGCCGGAGGAGGGAGATCAAGTTGTACTGGTTTCCGATTTCAAGAACAATGGTGATGTGCAGACTGTGGTAGGTATTACAGAGGATTAAATTGTTAGCCACACCATAAATTTGTGGAAGGAGTAGGGGGAGCTAGGTGAGAAGAGAGGTGGACGATTTGTGAGCAGCAATATGGCTTTATTGCCAGGAGAAGAGCCCACTGATGCGATTTTGCTTTAGAGAATGTGATGGAGAAGTATCGGGAAGGCCAGAAGGAGTTACATTGTATGGTGGTTTGGATTTTAGATGAAAGCTTCATGATAGCGTGCCAAAGAGGAGTTGTCGTATTTTATGAGGAAAGTCGGGAGTGGTAGAGAAGTATGTGAGGATGGTGCAGGATATGTATTTGAGGGAACAGTGCGACAGCTGGTGAGGTGTGCGTAAGGAATGACGGACCGGTTTAAGGTAAAGGTGGGGATTGCACCAAGGTCGACTTTTCTGAGCCCTTTCCTGTTTGCTAATGCGTGATGGACAGCTGTGACGGACGAGATCAGACTGGGAGTCTCCATGGACTATGATGTTCGGCGGATACATGCATGATCTTGAGGCAAGAGTAGGAGCAGGCTGAGGTGAGCCTCGAGAGGTGGAGGTATGCACTGGAAGAAGGAGAATGATAGTCATAGTAGGAGAAGACGGGTACATGTGCATAAATTTAGAGGGGGTTGGTATGTACGGTTGCAAGGGTTTGAGGGTGGGGAAGGTAAATGGCGTTTAAATACTTGGATCAAGCTGTCCAAAGTAACGGAGATAGTGGTAGGAGATGAAAAAGAGAGTGCAGGCAGGATGGAGTGGTGGAGCAAGAGTTGCAGAGTGATTTGTGACAGGAAGGGTAGCTGCAAGAGAGGGAGGGGAAAGATATAAGCGGAGTGAGACCAGCTATTGGTGTATGGTTGGAGGCGTGTCTGACAAAAAGACAGGAGCGGGCTGGAGGTGGCAGGTTAAGATGCTTGCCGATTTCTCGTTGGGAAGTAACGAGGATGGACAGATTTAAGGAATGAGTTATATTAGAGGGACAGTGCAGGTAGGACGGTTTGGAGACAAATGAGAGAGCGAGATTGAGATGTTTGGACATGTGCACAGAGGGAAGCGGAGTATATCGGAGAAGGATGCTGGATGGACCGCCAGGTGCGGGAGAAGATAATGGCCAAAGAAGAGGTTCGTGATGCGTGAGGCGCGACATGCGGGTGGTTGGAGTGTCAATGAAGCATGTGGAGGATAGAGCGAAATGGAGACGGATGATTCCGCTGTAGCGACCCCTAATGGGAGCAGCCGAAGAAGAAGAAGAAATTACATATAACCATGCACAACGGGGTATTCTTACACATTGGAAGCAATAACGCACCGTGTTTCCCATTGTCTCGGGGGTCGCTCACCTGCATTTTTTCTTTTTTTAAATTTAATTTGTTTATATTTTCATCTATGGATCCTTTCTGATGGTTCTGTGATTTTTCCTTGGTTGTATCGGCTTCGATGTCCATCGCACACAAAATTTTAGCTTTTCTACATCAACCCGGAAGGTATCTATTTTTTATTTCAGTCAGTCAGTATGCCTGGTATTTGGCTTAATGGTTCGGTGGAGGTTTGATCCAAGTTTCCTGAGTTCAAATCCTACTCGGCTGATTGAATTTAATTACCAAGTGGGGTTGACACTGCCTGTCATCCTTCCGAATGTGGGCCAAAATGTAGTACCAGCTTGTGGTTCATGTGTGGAAGAGTTGGTGACCTGTCCAGGTATTGTGTCCATAGCCAAGAGACTGTCTGAGGCAGGCAACAACGCTCTGCACAGAGTTCCGTCCCAATGGAAGGTAGTGGAGTCAGTCATGGTCAGGGAATTGAGTTTTATATTACATACTAGCAAAATGTTCTGCTTACTTAGAGCATAAGGAGTCAAGAAATGCCCAGTTGTTGGCTGTTTCGTGTGCATTTATCTTTTTGCACTCATGCAATTCTAAGGGTTAAAGTAACAGTGAAGATGGAAACAAAATAATGTCTGAATCCATTTTCTACCGTCATACTTTTAATACCGTCAAGACATAAACAGCCGGCGGACATGTCGAGAAAACAAACACCACCTGGATGTAAATTACGCTCGGACAATTCGGAGACAAACTCCCATCCGGAAACAAATACCGCCAGACACGTTCTGAAAGAGGAGGGAGAGAGAGAATGGTGGGAGGTGTGCTATGCTCTGTATTAGGCGAGGGCAGAGCGAGGATAAGGACAGAAAAGGGTTGGTGCAGGAGATCTCTCTCTTTTGTGTGGTG
>CM068954.1:1280215-1292090 GCA_035128595.1 Eptatretus atami
TGGATGTATACCATATAGGATCCCTATAACTTTAAGGCCGGTCTACATTGCGCCCGTGGCAGTTAAAGAAATCTAATTAATTCGTTCAAATAATGACTTTATCCATAAGAGAGTTGCTGTTTAATATAGAACAAACCTGGAGACATCACAAAGTTTCATCGCCCATGAAATAAACATTGCAGATAATCTGCCACGTTGCCTGCTCGTCTGTGCACGTGTCATGTGGTACATCGGTTCATGGTGTGCGCAAACATTTTAAGTTTACTTTAAAATGCCCGTTTTTCACCAGATTTGCTTTGATACCCTGTAGAGCACCTTGCGAAACCTCCGAAAATATAGACACAGATCTGGCAGATGCGATGGATAAGTAGTCCTTCTGGGGAACAGGGAGCGATGTCAAGCAGTGAATGCATTAAATCATACAGCTCAATGTAGATGATATATTTTTGCACGTTCTTAAATCTTTTGTTCATTCAATATAATTCTCCAAACAGTAGAAAAAGATAAGTTTAGCGCTTTAGAAATTTCACATTTTCTTGTGCATATACAGAGGATGGACATAGCCTTGCTTGCTTAAAGTAAATCGGTATATCAGCTTCGTTATTTCTTTAAATTATCAGATTTCACAACAGATTTCGACACTTACTTAGTCCGTACGATATCCGATCCTCAAAACCAAAATAATATTTCAATGATATACTTTAATTAGTCCGTGAGAGTAGATCGTGGAAAATTGCATCATATAATGTATGAACTCGCTCCAAGCTCCTAATTTGAAAACTTATAACACTTACAAAAGCGATGTATACAGTGATTCGTAGCTATGATGAACAGGCATTCGATAATACGAGTGAAGAAAGTGAAAAAAAGAAAAACCTTCATCGTTAAAAAATCATTGCGGCCTGTTCCAAATCAGGGCATGGTTGAGCAGACCAAAAAACATGGTGGCTTCAAACCCCAGCAAGGTTACCCAGGAAATGCCTTGACCCCAGAGAGAGGTGGCCCAGGATGGCAGCTGATGAAAGATATACTTAAATAATGCCAGTAATTGTCTTCAAAAGGGGTGTTTTAATTAACCCAAACACCCAATTTACACTCTTGCACGTCCTTGGACTTTTCTTAATATGCATGGAGTTTTAGGCTGCTAGGTTTCATGGTTTTGGAGTTATGGAGGAGAAACACAACACACACACACACACACACTTATTAGTATAGATATACAGGGTGATTTTTAAAATTTAATTCAAGAACCCTAAATAATTCCCAAATACTAACAACTATATCAGTTAGGAACCAAATATTTTGTGAAAACGTAGCCTAATGTTCCAGTAAGACGTGACGTGATCCACACAATTGATTACCTCAAATGGAGTGCTGAAAGTGTCCACCAGCACGTTGCATGTACAAATTCATTCTTCGCAGCATGCTTTCCGACACAGTGTATCATTTATTGGGGAATATTGCTGATTGTGTCATTAATTATTGCTTTTAATTCACCAAGAGTGCATGGATATGTAGCGTACACTATATCCTTCAAATATCCCGACAAAAAGAAATCTGGTGACAAAACATCTGGGGATCGAGGTGGCCATGATGACTTGGACACGACACGGTCACCAAAGAGAAGTGTAATCCTTCCATGGGAAGTTTGTTCATGTTGTATCGCAAAGTGTGACTCGTAGCACCATCTTGCTGAAGCAATCCTTGGTTCATTTTGTCTTCTGAAAAAGGTGCTCAAGAAACTTGTGGATTTTTGTGGAGGACAACAATGTTGGGGTAATAAATAAATAAATAAAATCACATCAGTGGCACCTAAATGTTACAAGCTGTCCTCCAGGCCAGGGTTTATCTTTGACCTTCACCAATCACAACCAGCCTGGATGACACTATATATTGTGATTTTTTTTACCAAGTTGTGACCTATTTTGCAAAATTAGGTGAACGTGCATTTTACCGATTTTGAAAATATGGATGATCGGCCATAAAATCCATGAACTGTAGTGCGACATAGCTAGGTTTGGTATCAAAGAAAATAAATCACTGGATTAATGAGGCCTGTGTTAATATTCACAATACATGGATCGATACTGTAGCTGTGGTTGACAGGAAAATACAAAAGAGGCCAAAATATCGCAAAATGTCGTTTTGGTTTCATGACCGAAAGTGTACAATAGTTTCTAAAACTTTGGTACATACATGCTAAATGCTGACAATGTTGATATCAAAACTTTCCAGGTTAATTTCCCAACAAAATAACACCAACTAGTTTGGAAAATAATCTAACATCATTCATTAATAAACACAAGACAATGTTACCCCCATCTTTTGCATGGCTGACAGAAAGTGAACAATTGCTGTCATTTGGCGTCACATTTTCATTAAACCTGGTTAACAACGACGTGCTGATATTGAAATCCTTCCATGGGAACTGATATTATGACATGTTTAGATTCATATTCACCAGTCTATTCATTAACTGCACACAATAGGACGTGCATTGCCCTTCCTTACCTAATCATCGTCCGAGGGGTGCCATGATGACGGCGTATCACTTGTAGATGGGCAGTGGCATTTCTACACATTACTAACAACATTATATTCCACTCACGAGGGACACCTGCACTGGACAATTCGCTTGATTCCTCATCATCTATCGTGGTGGATGGGTTTCGGCAGATATCATCATACGTGCATGCACCTGTGCATTTTAACCACTTGGATCTGCAGGTACATCTTGCCCTTGCACAGTTTTTACATTTACAGGACCCAATGTCCATGAATTCCTGGGATAGGGGGTCGTCTACCATAAACCGTGGGTGAAATTTACCACTGGTAGGATCCTTGTACCATCCATTGTCAATGGGAAAAACGTTATCAGGAGAAGGATCGTTTGGAAAATACCAAATCTGGCTCTGGTAGTGGGCACGTTTGGTGTGATGGGTAAGACATCCCTGGGTTGGAGGAAGCTTTTGTCGATCTTTGGTGTTTTCCTGAAACAGCATGTAATGCACATCATTGATTGCTGCAGCATTCGTGTTTGGCAAGTAGACTCATCAAATCGACGCCTCCACATGTTTCTCAGTGCCCTCAGAAAGAACTCCACATCCAAGATTGTTCAATAGAGCCGCATGCTTCTGGAATGTCTTCCATGCCCACTCAGTCGACTGGCAATGTCACATCCTGTTGAGGTACTGTATGATATGCTGGGATGTTCTTTCAGAGAGGTTGAGTAAACTTGATGACATGGACAGAAATAAAGCGTTGCTGTTGTGCAGTGCCTGTTCTCCTATACATCTCTTGACTCAGTTGTGCTGCAAAGTCAACTAAGAGCACCAACACATTTGTGTCTCCACATGAGATGAGATGTTCGAACCCTGCTTGACAGGCTGCCTCTGCATGTGGTATCATGTGTGTATCAGCCTCTTCTTGAGTTGATTCAAGTCGATGGACATCTGCTCCTTGGGATGATTCTGCAGTAGTTTCATCAGTAATGTCTCCAGATGTGATTAACTCACAATTTTGCAAAGTATCCTTTGCTTTGATCATAATTTGCGCACTCAGAAATTCACTCCGATTTGATTTGTTGTCTGGGAAGTCGATGAATTGTTTCCAGCTGACAGGCAAAGGAATGTCACTGCCATCGATCTTATGGCATGTACATCTGGTGGACCTTCTTGGATACCAGATTTCATTGACTCTTGCTCTTTCCTGTGTCTATCAAACTCTTTTTGTGTCCATCAAAGAAAATCTACCCTCGAGCATCCTTCAAGGAAATGACTGCATACTGCATTGCTGAATGAATCAGTAAGATCCCCAAATGTCTTTGACCCTGTTGGTTTTCCATTCGCTTGTAGCAAAGCTTCACCATCAATAATGGTGCAAGTTTTGAGTTTCAGCTGTGTCTGCTATGGTGAATGGGACTGGTGATAGTTCATGACACAAAAGCTTTTTGAGATCCATCTCACGTCCGGCATCTTTGGCCACCAGAAGCCGCTGAAAGAGCACTCTGTCCACTTTTACCGTTTTGCCCCTTTGTGTCAGATCTTTTTGTTCTCAACAGTGTGTATTGTTTTCAGACTTACACTTTGTGATCGTTTCAGCTTTGCGTGGAACCCCACTTTCTTTGGACAAACCCAGGTCTCCAAAAACTCTCTGATCTTGTTTTCTCTGTGTGTTTGCACTGTGAGCAAAGCAGTCTTGATGCTTTCAGTGGTAATGTCCCAAGTAGCAAGGCATGTCAAGTATTGACTGTTTGGAGTAAAGACTGAGAATCATTCAAGTTGATCCACCAGCTTTTGAACATCTTCTCCGTCTCTATTGATCCTTGAAGTGCCAATATCCTTGTTGACAGAAGGTGCATATTCTGCATGTTCTATGATTAAGCCAAACATGACGGACGCCTCATCAACAAAACGGCTATCCTCATTGTATGTCAAGCACCACTTGGCCCTGGCACTGTCTTATCAGGTCATCCATACGAGACCACCTGCCACCTTGACAACCATGTTCACATGTTCCAACGCCAAGTCAGTACTGATCTGAATGAATGTTTTGTGTGTAATTTTCACAACCAAGTTTCCATCTGCAAACTGCTGGTACACATATGGATTGGAAATTTCCAGCTGGTGTACATCTGCTGCATACACTGTTTCCCATCTCATATAGTTCATATGGTTGTAGTGGGCAAACCATGGCAACATGGAAAGAAAGGTAGATTTATTCATCTGTCAATCACCTGTGTATTCCACACATATAAACTGTATCAATATTATACACAACCATTTTCATGTAGTGTCTCCAGTAGAGGATTGTTGGTGACAATGTTTCATCATACTGCTCCACTAATTACAGTAGATGCACATTGTTCACTTCATATACCAGCTGTTGTATTATTTCAGATGGGGTATCCTGCTCCTCGCTGTCATCCAAGGACTTTGCTCGTTACTCAGATAGCCTTTGGATATCTGCACCATAAAGTCCTTGGTCTTTAGTTCACATGATTAGCCAAACAGCCTGAAGTGTAAGCTTGTGTGCTCGGATTGATCGGTTGTACGATTTGGCTGACATGTTGTTACTAGCTGTGTTCCCCCCCAACGGCTGACTGCACACTGCACTTTCTGCCCACACTTATTAAAGACCAGAGTCTGTGTAGTGCTGCCTGATAGCTTTCATGAAGTTCTTCGCAATATGGAAGGTTCCAAAACGAAGAAAGATCTTCCGACAAACAAAATGTAGAAAGATTTAAAGCAAATAAATAAAAAAAATTTTAAATGTTCATTTGTCCCATTCGCACATCGTTTCAGACTCCAGACATCGCTGGACGGTGTTTAGTATGACCCAGCCAGCCATACCTTTTCAACCATTGAATTGGAGTGCTTGCTCGAGTGCTTAATAGTGGTGGGCAGCTCGATTCCAAATTCCTCATTTCCAACGATGGAATTGAAAGGAATCGAGAAGTGAGTGGAATCGACATCGATTCCGAGTAATTCCTACTTCATAGAAAGAAGCGTTTTGCTTCAAGGAATTTTTTTTCATCCCTGTCGGGCATTCTCCAGTTACACAAGGCCTGGTAACGTCTTAATAGAAAAGAAAAAGAAAAACGCCCCATGGGGTGTCCCGTTTGCAATATAGCAGCAAAAGTAAGTCAGTTGCAAACTAAACACACCCCAAGGACGTGTTCCTTTTAAATGAACAGCAAGGCATTTAGAGTTGGCCGGTAAAATGTGTCGATTGCTTTGCTGATTAATGGGTAGGCAACACATCGACTGACAAAGTTTTGACAACATGTCGTTTAAAAGGTCTAGAAGTGAAGTTTGGAACTATTTTTGGAAGGTTAAAGAAAACAAGTCTGCTTTCACAATCAACAATTAAAAGCACTTTTACCCCGGTAACACCATAGTACGCTGCCTTCCCATGCCCCACCACTTCTCACTCTGTGCTCCCCTCCCTTCTGGCTCCCCACTCTTCTCCCCTACCCCCATCCCCGCTCCCCATCCTCACTCTCCCCTCTCTTTCCACGGCTCTGATCTTCCCCATTGTCTCCGTCTCCATCTCCTACCCTCTCCTCCCCCCCTCCCCCCCCTGTCCATCCTAGTATTCTCATCAGCAAAGCGATAGATGGTATTGGTGTGTGTGTGTGTGTGTGTGTGTGTGTGTGTGTGTGTGTGTGTGTGTGTGTGTGTGTGTGTGTGTGCGTCCTCCATAAATGCAAAACCATGAATCTTTACAGCCCCAAACTTTGCATGTAAAATATGGGAACTGCTCCAAGAGAGAACATGAATGAAGATCGGATGTTTGGGTGAATTTAAACACCCCTTTTGAAGATCATTAACAGCTTATAGTCAGGTTCCTTGCGTAATTTCGTTGGAATTTTTTGGAGAGTAGCAAACCTATAGATTTTTGAGAAGTTTAAAATCTATATAAATAAAAAAATATGATGTTCACATTTTTTCAACTTTTGGAAAGGTCGTTTTGGGGTGAAAAACGCTTTTTTTGAATTCCAATTTTAAAAATCGAAACAATACAAAATAAACAACTGATGATGGATTACTGTTAAATGGCTAACGATGGATTTTATAAGATAATAAAATGTTGCATTTTGACTGTCGGTTGCCATGGAAACAGCATTTTTGGAGTGGAATTGCCATTTTTTTAAATTCATATTTTCCATCGATGGCCTAAATAATTGTTAAATATGTGACCATGACTAACTTACACAAAAGTATTATGATTTTCAAGTATTGGAACAGTTGGTTGCCATGGAAACGGCCATCTGTGCAATGAAACATTGTGTGTTCTGTTGTTCAATATCAGAAGGTTTGGCACCTTCAGTAGTAAAACGTTTGATTTTAAGTTTTTGTAGTTTGATGTATTGAAGTGTGATCTTGTAGGGAACATAGGTGACGCCACGTCACACGCCATGCCATCGCCTCAGGTTACGGTTGCTGGGCGTGGCATGATGTCGTGATGTGGCGCGGCGCGCGTCAAGCACGTGCAGCACTATGACGTCATTTTCAGTTCGCCTTGTTTATCTCGATTTATTCATGACAGTTTACTTCGGAGCTTCGTTTCATCATATTCGGTTTTCAACACTTTCTTCCTTTTTTCGGTAAGTTGTAATAGCCTTTGAGGCATTATACCTTTTTGTATTTTATGTTCTTCTGTATGGGTAAGATTATGGTTTGAATGGCCACGGGGTTGGAGGTTTTAATTGCGTTTCCTGTTAGGCTAGGAGTTGGAAGTGGGCAGTCGTCATGTTATAGCTATGTGTTTACCCTTTTTCTTTTATTTCGGGTTGATTTTAAATATCTAGGGTGCCAGTGAAGAAGAGAAAACAGAATGTACATGTCTGGGAATACAACACTAGCAATCAAGATCAGGGACAAGACAGTAGATCTAAAAGAAACCAAGGATTTGTATGGTGACTGATGGTACTCTCCAGATCCAGCAGGGACGTCGACCAGAAGGATGCAATGGCAACTTTGAATTCACTGTGACACCGAGGGCCCTGTTTGCACCAAACGGTAACTTACTGTCATGCACCGACAAGTCGAAGCTAATCTACAACTTGGAGAAGTTTTCCAACAAGGAACCGTCTTTACCAGAAGATGAGCTTGATGCCACACACATGGAACCAGCACCGCTGATGCTGTAATTGATGGCAGTACTAGCATGAAGGTCGCAGTCGTGGATGGAATGGTAGTTGTCCAGAAAATGACAAGAACCAGCAATGGTCGTGACAGTGAAGGACCTCAGTGAATGTTTCAATGATAGGGTGATGAGTCGGACCAGAGGCTCGACCACGTAATTCTTGTTTTTGATACATACAAGCAAGATTCCCTCAAGAGCACAACCAGAGACAAACGACCAAGGAAAGGCACCAGTCCAATATCAGGTCAAGGATGATACCAGTATCAAACACATCACGATGAGTCGATTTCTGTCCCATGATCAAACCAAGGCTGATCTGACAGAGTACTTGGCAGAGAAAACTCTAGAATACAACCGCGATTCAACAAAGGTGGTAGTCGTTTCGGCATCTGGGCGGACGTCGAGCAACAGGGGTCTCCAATTTGAGGCGAATAACCATGAGGAGGCCGATACGTTGAGATCCAGCAAGCAATAGCTGCATCACAGCAACCACACGGGAGATATTGAGCTGACGATATTCTCACCTGATACGGATGTTCTGGTTCTTGCCATAGCAAACTATCATCTTCTGCCAAGACACACATCTATCTCAATGGCATCTAGCATTGTCAAAATCGAACAATCTGGAAGGCCCTAGGTGACGAGAGAGAGCCCAGGCATTGCCAGCGTTTCACGCATTCACAGGTGCCGATAATACTGGCGGTTCGCTCGACATGGTAAGGCAAAGTGTTCCAGGCTACTTGAAGGCCGATGACGACATGGTAGATGCCTTTGCTATGCTCTGTAAGGATGCTGAACTGTCAGAGGACCTATACACAACTTTAGCAAGATTTGTTCTGTTCAGTTATTGTCCAAGTGGTGTCAATATTTCTAGCATCCCTGAACTTCGGTGGCATCTCTTCTGTAAGAACATGGCTGAGAATGACAAGTTACCACCAACTTTCGGTGCTCTGAGGCAGCATATCATGCGGGTACATATCCAGGCATACGTTTGGGGTCAAGCAGCAATTTCTCAGCAAACATTTCTTGATCCATTAAGAATGGCTTCCACAAGGACACGAGTGGTCAATCAAACCGACAACAGACATTTCTCCCGCACCAAAGGCAATTATCGAGATGATAAGGTGCCAGTGCAAGAAGAATGTTCATCACAGAGATGTTCCTGCAGGGCCAAGAACTTAACATGCACTGATCTTTGCATGTGCAGCACTTCGTGTGAGAATGACGAGGACTCAAACATTGAACGGCATGACCAGATAGTGATGATGACGATGGCAATGATGAGTGACATTAGAGACAGTGATGCCAATTGGCTACAAACTCATATTTGACATTAAGTACATTTCACTGATCACCATATTCATGCGTTACTTGTTTCAAGATTTGAAAGCAATACATTAATATAACGATAATTTGACAAAATGATAGCCGTTTCCATGGCAACCTTGCTCAAAATACAGATATATGTATTCTATATTAAGAACTGTCCTCTAGTTAACAATTATGCATCATCAGTTGCTTGCTTGATATTAATTTTGAATTTTCAGAGCTGAAATTAAAAAAAACGGGTTTTTACCCAAAACGACCTATTTGACACATTATATGCATTGAAAAAATGTGAAACATGGATTTTCTGTTTTGGTATTGTTTAAGCTTTCCAAAATGTTGGGGTTAGCTACTCTCCAAAAAATTCCAACGAACGTCAAATTATGGACACAAGGAACCGACTATTATCTCCGTGGAAGGCTTATCCTTGGTCTTCGTCACAGGGGTCTTTGTCACCATTTTGATTCAGCCTATTCAAACATGCCTTGCCTTGGAAACACGATCTACTGTCAGGTCCTCATTAAAGTACAGTATATAATCAAAATATTATTTCGGATTGCAGAATCGGATCTCGTGAACTAAATAAGTGTCTTTATCTGGAGTGAAATTTGAAAATTTACCAAATTAGCGATTATTATAACAAAGTGTATTGAATAAAGCAAAGCATTAAACTCAACTTTTTCTTCTGTTCGGACAATTATATCGGGTGAAAAAAAGATTAAGGAATGTGCAAAAAGTGTAGCTTCATTGAGCGCAACAAAAATAATTAATCAACTGGATTGCCGTGCTCCACAAGCTGCTTATGCAAGCCGTGGCGATACAGTCCACAAGAGTCCTTTTATTTGGCAATTACGTACCCAATTTTCTTTTTCACCATTTTATGCGATCTGCTTTCATGACAATATTATAATATAAATATGCTAAAAGCTGCTGCAAAATGTTGAAAGTCGGCAGTTGCTGCAAACGAAGAGGTACGTAGACAGCACACACACACGTGGTACAAATAGATACAAATGACTCTCTGCTGGGGGGGGTGTGCGTACCTGCATGCTTGGTGATGTGTGTGGTGTGCGGGTTTTGTGGGCGTGTGATCCGAACTCGTACCTGGGCCCGTTGTGCATGGCGCCGTGGAGGAGGTGACGTAGCCATCTCGCGAACCATGTGCTTCTGCATGATGGGAGTGGACGTGCTGTGGCGCCGAAGCCACGCGAGGAGCGGACGTGCTGCGGCGCCGAAGGCACGCGAGGAGCGGACGTGCCGCGGCGCCGAAGCCACGCGAGGAGCGGACGTGCCATGACGCCGAAGCCACGCGCGGAGCGGACGTGCCACGACGCCGAAGGCACGCGCGGAGCGGACGTGCCACGACGCCGAAGGCACGCGATGAGCGGACGTGCCGCGGTGCCGAAGCCACGCGAGGAGCGGACGTGCCACGGCGCGGTGAAATCCAGCACATGTTCAAGTGAAAGGATGAGTATTATCGCCAGTGTGCATGCACGATTAGCATGGATATCTTGGTTCCACGTCGAGAGGTTAAAATACCTTTCATGGAGTCAGTAGGGGTCAATAGGTAGATTATAAAATACAGAAAAGGATCCTCATCTGGTGGACCAAAGTAGACCTCAGGTGTTCAGGTGTTCTGGTGTAAATTAGGACTTGAGGCGTGTTTAAATAAATATATAATTATTAAAATCGACAAAAGCGTACGGTACGTATGTCCGAGTAATACCGTCTCGGCCGGAACTCAAAGCAGGCAATGTGTGTGTGTGTGTGTGTACGTGGGTGTCGGTGTTTGACTGTGTGGTGCAGTGTGTGTACGTCTGTGTGTACGTGTGGTGTGCATGTGTTACGTGTGCGTGTACGTGTGCGGTGTGTGTATGTGTGTGTGTGTTACGTGTGTGTGTAGTGTGTGTGCACGTGTGTACGCTGTGTGTGTGTGTACGTGTGTACGTGTGTTAGTACGTGTGTGTGTGTGTACGTGTGTGTTCGTTGTGTGTAATGTGTGTGTGTGTACATGTGTGTACTGTGTGTGTGTAGTACAGTGTACGTATGTGTGTGTACGGTGTATGTGTGTGTAGTGTGTATGTATGTGTGTGTGTACGTGTGTGTGTAGTGTGGTTGTGTGTAAGTATGTAGTAGTGTTAGTGTGTGTACGTGTGTGGTGTACGGTGTGTGGTAGTACGTACGTGTGTACGTGAATGTGTACGTGTTGTGTGTACGTGTGGTATGTATGTGTGTACGTTGTGTGATGTGTACGTGTGTGTGTACGAGTTGTGTGTACGTGTGTGTGTGTAATGTGTGGTGTAACTGTGTGTACGTGTTTGTCGTGTGTGTGTGTACGTGTGTGTGTAGTGTGTCGGTTGTGTGTGTGTGTACGTGTGTGTGTACGTGTGTGTGTACGTGTATGTGTGTGTGTACAAGGAATGCATAAACTGGGCATCACTTACACGTCGACACTGAGCTTGTGACAAAACGGAACCGGCTCAAGGCCTGGACGGCAGTTTTGATACTCGACCCTCGTGCGTGCCTGCGTCACGCTGATTAATCACGTGGGAGGTGGCTCGCTGCACTGCGGTTCAAGGATCACCCGAATCGGGGTTCGCCTCAAGCACATCGAGCAATCCCCAAACTAGTCACAAGGCACGTCGCCTGCACGGTCACATACTCACTCATCACTCACAAGGGACACAAAGAACGAGCAATGAAGGAGAAAACAACCCCGAACCCCGAGAGCCATTGAACACCACTCACCGCTTCCGTGCACAGGACGCCCGGCGGAACGCTTCGATCGCCTGAGGGTCCAAAGGAAAAGGTGAACAGAGTTCTGTCGAAGTGAACACCCCGGGCCTGTGGATGTCACGCCTTAACGGGCGACGTGCGAGGCCTACCGGCTGTCTGGCAT
>CM068954.1:1293149-1304295 GCA_035128595.1 Eptatretus atami
TCTACAAATACACACACACATACACTCTCAATCTACAAATACACACACACACAATCTACAAATACACACACACACATACACTCTCAATCTACAAATACACACACACACATACACTCTCAATCTACAAATACACACATACACACACACACATACACTCTCAATCTACAAATACACATACATACACACACACACACATACACTCTCAATCTACAAATACACACACACATACTCACAATCTACAAATACACGCACACATCCACACATAATCTACAAATACACACGCAAACACAAACACAAACACAAGCCTGGTGTTGGTTTAATGGTTAGGGTGTTGGTTGGGATCCTTGGGTCCTGAGTTCAAATCCCCCTTGGTTGTTGAATTAATACCAGGTGGAGATAACTCGACCTGTCATCCTTCCGAGGTCGGCAAAATGAGTGCCAGCTTGCTGGTATACTGTGTCGGAGTGGCGACCCGTCCAGGATTGTGCCCAATAGCCAAGGAGACTGCTTAGGCAGCAACAACGCTCTACACAGAGTATGGTCCCAATCTCCTCTCCTGTTTATGTATATGCGTGTGTGCGTGTATACATCAGACGTACCTCCTGACTTTTATGGTGAGCATCGCCGCGGATTATGTCTCACACAGTAAAACCGCATAATCCCCACAGAACAATACATCATGTATGTATATATTGAAGGACACACCAGGGGCCGGCTATCAAAATAAATTAAGCAAAAATAAATAAATAATTTAAAACTATCACATTCAGAAAAACAAATAGCACAGCAATAATCAATAAATGACTTTAAACCACCACAATTAAATAAACAAATATAGCACAGCAATAACAAATAAATAATTAAAAACTACCATAATTAAATAAACAAACAAAGCACAGCAATAAAAAATAACATAAAACTATCACAATCAGATAAACAAACACAGCACAGCAATAATAAATAACTCTAAAACTATCACAATCAGATAACAAACAGCACACCATAATAAATAACGGAAAAAACTATCACAATCAGATAAACAAACACAGCACAGCAATATAAATAACTTAAAACGATCACAATCAGATAAACAAACACAGCACAGCAATAATAAAATATATAACTTAAACTATCACAATCAGATAAACAAACACACAGCACAGCCATAACTAAATAACTTAAAACTATCACAATCAAAAACAAACACAGCACAGGCATAATAAATATATAACTAAAAACTATCACAATCAGATAAACAAACACACCACAGCAATAATAAATATATAACTTAAAAACTATCACAATCAGATAAACAAACACAGCAGCCATAATTAAATAACTTAAAACTATCACAATCAGATAAACAAACACAGCACAGGCATAATAAATATATAACTTAAAACTATCACAATCAGATAAACAAACACAGCACAGCAATAAAAATAACTTAAACTATCACAATCAGATAAACAAACATAGCACAGCAATAATAAATAAATTATTTAAAACTATCACAATCAGATAAACAAACACAGCACAGCAATAATAAATAACTTAAAACTATCACAATCAGATAAACAAACACAGCACAGCAATAATAAATAAATAATTTAAACTATCACAATCAGATAAACAAACACAGCACAGCAATAATAAATATATAACTTAAAACTATCACAATCAGATAAACAAACACAGCACAGCCATAATAAATAACTTAAAAACTATCACAATCAGATCACAACAAACAGCACAGGCATAATAAATATATAACTTAAAACTATCACAATCAGATCAACAAACACAGCACAGCATAATAAATATATAACTTAAAACTATCACAATCAGTAAACAAACACAGCACAAGCATAATAAATAACGTAAAACTATCACAATCAGATAAACAAACACAAGACAGCAATAATAATATATAACTAAACTATCACATCAGATAAAACAAACACAGCACAGCATAAAAAATAACTTAAAACTATCACAATCAGATAAACAAACACAGCACAGCATATATAAATAACTTAAAACTAACACAATCAGATAAACAAACACAGCACAGCAATAATAAATACTTAAAAAACTATCCAATCAGATAAACAAACACGCACAGCATAATAAATACTTAAAACTATCACAATCAGATAAACAAACACAGCACCAGCATAATAAATAACTTAAAAACTATCACAATCAGATAAACAAACACAGCACAGCCATAATAAATAACTTTAAACATCACAATCAGATAACAAAACACAGCACAGAATAATAAATAACTAAAACTATCACAATCAGATAAACAAACACAGCAAGGCATAATAAATTATACTTAAACTATCACAATCAGATAAACAAACACAGCACAAGCAATAATAAATAACTTAAAACTATCACAATCAGATAAACAACACAGCACAGCAATAATAAATACTTAAAACTATCACAATCAGATAAACAAACACAGCCACAGCAAATAATAATAACTTAAAACTATCACAATCAGATAAACAAACACAGCACAGCAATAATAAATAACTTAAAACTATCACAATCAGATAAACAAACACAGCACAGAATAATAAATAACTTTAAAACTATCACAATCAGATAAACAAACACAGCACGCCATAATAAATACTTTAAACGCATCACAATCAGATAAAACACAGCACAGCAATAATTATTAAATTAAAACTATCACAATCAGAATAAACAAACACAGCACAGCATAATAATATATAACTTAAAACTATCACAATCAGATAAACAAACACAGCACAGCAATAATAAAATAACTTTTAAACGATCACAATCAGATAAACAAACACAGCACAGCATAATAAATAACTTTAAAACATATCCACCAATCAGATAAACAACATAGCAAGGCATAATAAATATATAACTTAAACTTCACAATCAGATAAACAAACACAGCACAGCAATAATAAATAACTTAAACTATCACAATCAGATAAACAAACACAGCACAGCAAATATAAATAACTTAAAACTATCACAATCAGATAAACAAACACAGCACAGCAATAATAAATAACTTAAAACTATCACAATCAGATAAACAAACACAGCACAGCAATAATAATAACTTAAAACTATCACCAATCAGATAAAACAAACACAGCACAGCCATATAAATAACGAAAAACTATCACAATCAGATAAACAAACACAGCACAGCATAATAAATAACTTAAAACTATCACAATCAGATAAACAAACATAGCACAGCATAATAAATATATAACTTAAAACTATCACAATCAGATAAACAAACCACAGCACAGCATATAAATAACTTAAAACTATCACATCAGATAAACAAACACAGCACAGCAATAATAAATAACTTAAAACTATCACAATCAGAATAAACAAACACAGCACAGCAATAATAAATAACTTTAAACTATCACATCAGATAAACAAACACAGCACAGCAATATAATAACTTAAAACTATCACAATCAGATAAACAAACACAGCACAGCCATAATAAATAACGAAAACTATCACAATCAGATAAACAAAACCAGCCAGCAATAATAAATAACTTAAAACGATCACAATCAGATAACAAACACAGCACAGCAATAATAAATATATAACTTAAAACTATCACAATCAGATAAACAAACACAGCACAGCCATAATAAATAACTTAAAACTATCACAATCAGATAAACAAACACAGCACAGCATAATAAATATATAACTTAAAACTATCACAATCAGATAAACAAACACAACCACAGCAATAATAAATATATAACTTAAAACTATCACAATCAGATAAACAAACACGCACAGCCATAATAAATCAATTAAAACTATCACAATCAGATAAACAAACACAGCACAGGCATAATAAATATATAACTTTAAACTATCACAATCAGATAAACAAACACAGCACAGCAATAATAATAACTTAAAACTATCACAATCAGATAAACAACATAGCACAGCAATAATATAAATAATTTAAAACTATCACAATCAGATAAACAAACACAGCACAGCAATAATAAATAACTTAAAACTATCACAATCAGATAAAAAAACACAGCACAGCAATAATAAATAAATAATTTAAAACTATCACAATCAGATAAACAAACACAGCACAGCAATAATAAATATATAACTTAAAACTATCACAATCAGATAAACAAACACAGCACAGCCATAATAAATAACTTAAAACTATCACAATCAGATCAACAAAACACAGCACAGGCATAATAAATATATAACTTAAAACTATCACAATCAGTCAACAAACACAGCACAGGCATAATAAATATATAACTTAAAACTATCACAATCAGATAAACAAACACAGCACAAGCATAATAAATAACGTAAAACTATCACAATCAGATAAACAAACACAGACAGCAATAATAAATATATAACTTAAAACTATCACAATCAGATAAACAAACACAGCACAGCCATAAAAAATAACTTAAACCTATCACAATCAGATAAACAAAACACAGCACAGCAATAATAAATAACTTAAAACTCTCACAATCAGATAAACAAACACAGCACAGCAATAATATATAACTTAAAACTATCACAATCAGATAAACAAACACAGCACAGCCATAATAAATATTAACTTAAAACGATCGCAATCAGATCAACAAACACAGCACAGCAATAATATATAACTTTAACTATCACATCAGATAAACAAACACAGCACAGCAATAATAAATAACTTAAAACTATCACAATCAGATAAACAACACAGCACAGCCATAATAAATAACTTAAAACTATCACAATCAGATAAACAACACAGCACAGCAATAATAAATAACTTAAAACTATCACAATCAGATAAACAAACACAGCACAGCCATAATATATAACTTAAAACTATCACAATCAGATAAACAAACACAGCACAGCCATAATAAAATATAACTTAAAACGATCGCAATCAGCATGTGTGTATATGCATGTATGTTTGTATGTGTGTATGTGTGTGTTATTGTAGACTTGTGAAACTGTGTAAACTGTGTGTATGTGTGTATGTGTGTATGTGTGTATTGTGTTATGTGTGTATGTGTGTATGTGTGTATGTGTGTGTATGTGTGTATTGTATGTGTATGTATGTGTATGTGTGTGTATGTATGTATGTGTATGTGTATGTACTGTATGTGTGTATGTGTGTGTGTGTGTATGTGTATGTGTGTGTATGTATGTGTGTTGTATGTGTATTTGTAGATTGTGTGTATGTGTATGTGTGTATGTATGTTGTATTTGTATATTGTGTGTATGTGATGTGTATGTGTATGTGTACATGTGTGTATGTGTGTGTATGTTGTGTGTGTATGTTTGTGTGTGTATTATGTGTGTATGTTGTGTGTATGTATGTTGTATGTGTATGTGATGTACATGTGTGTATGTGTGTGTGTATGTGTGTGTGAGTATTTGAAGTTGTATGTTTGTGTTTGTATTTCTAATTGTAGATTGTGTGTATGTGTGTGCTTATGTGTATGTGTGTGTATGTGTGTGTGTATGTGTGTATGTGTGTGTATGTGTGTGTATGTGTGTGAGTAATTGAAGATGTATGTTTGTGTTGTGTATTTGTAATTGTAGATTGTGTGTATATGTGTGTGTATATGTGTGTGTGTGTGTGTGTGTGTGTGTGTTGTGTGTGTGTGTGTGTGTGTGTGTGTGTGTGTGTGTGTGCGTGTGATGTGAATGTGTATTTGTACATTGTGAGAGTCTGTAGATTGTTTGTGTATGTGTGTGTATGTGAATGTGTGTGTATTTGTAGATTGTTTGTGTATGTGTGTGTTTGTATGTGTATTTGTGTGTGATTTTTAAAGTGATTCTTCACCATTGAGAGATCGGGCCAAAAACGATATGTTGCTGAATATCTCAAAAAGTTGTGGACGGATTCGGATGAAGCTTGGTGGACTGCTTGGGTGTGTGGCAAGACGAAATGATTCGACTTTGGTGAAGATCCGAATCCGGATCCAGATCTGATAAATTTTTTGAATGATTCTTCACCATTGAGAGATGGGGCTAAACCAATATATAGCAGGATATCTCAAAAAGGTGTGGACAGATTTGAAAGAAACTTGGTGGACACGTTAGGTGTCTGGCAAGGACAAATTGCTTCGATTATGGTGAATATCCGAATCCGGATCTGGATACGAGAATTATTATATTCTTCACGTGATTCTTCACCATTGAGAGATCAGGCCAGAAATAGCATCATATTTTAAAATGTATTGGGCCCGATATGTTCTCGTAAATCAGGCATTGTGTGGCAGAAGTGGGCGCTCTAGTGAGTGCCTTCCAGTTTTTCCATTGATTTCTTGACATCCATTAAAACTTTTTAAACTCCTCAGTCTGAAAGCTTGTCTTGGTTATCTCGACAATGAGACCTTTTTATATTCACCACATTCATTATGTTTTCCATTTAAAGACTAAGGCTGTGATTTTCTCCACTCTTTGTATTGGTTGTTTTTTTGGTCTATCTTTTATATTTCAGTAAAAAAAAAAAAAGGTGACAGTAGTCCATTAAAATCCTCCAACCCACCTTTTTTTCTTTTTTTTTTAAATTTAATTTACCATCTTTGTCTTTTGTAATTCCTGTGAATAAAATAAACCCAGCAATTTTTTCTCCCTTTAAATCATATAATTTCCATTACATCCACGATTTTAAAAAGTTGATTCGTCCATCATTTTGTGTAACTTTTCTCAAAGTGTGATTGCCACCAATATATTCTTGCGATATCCTCATCCTTCAACTTTTGATTTCTCAAGTTAATCTCCTTTTCATATCTTGATTTGGTAAATGGTTCTGTTGGTTTTTCTTTTGTTGAGTAATGAACTGTATTCTTGTAATTATCTACAATGTCCTGAATTAAAGATACCCACTGAGAATGACCGACTTGAGTGAATTTTTTGTATAGTCCCTCTTTCAAAGTGTGATTAAAATGCGAAATAACAACCACCTTTCCTTCGTTAACGGTGCTGTATTAGGTAATATTGTTATCTTTAAGAAAATTCATAAATGTTTTGTTATAGAACTCTGTTCCCTCATCAGTCCAAAACTTCTTTGGTTTTATTATACTTTTATTAAATATCTATTGAAAGGCTAACATAAGAGTATTACCTCTTGTTTTTCAAAGGAACAACCCCCGTATATCTACTCCTCAAATCAATAATGGTTCAAGCATACTTGTACCCCTTATCATTATTGACTTCAATTAAGTCAGCAGACCAGATGTAATCAACTCCTTTGGAATAAACCTTCCTTCTTTTAAACGTTGTGATTATTGGTTTATGCAATTTATCAGCTAAAAGTTTATTAGGGAAATACTCTCCAGTCTTCATGATATCATTCAGTTTAAAAGTTTTTCAAATTCCCAAGCCCATCTCAATTTAGCACTTATCATCATCTTCACAATAAACCTAACAAAATTTTCTCTCAACATTGGATTTCATATCAAAGACAAATTATACAACATTTCTCTACCGGCTTCATGTTTTTCTTCCAATGTCGTGCTATTTCCAGAATCAATATTGTGCCTCATACACACTTCATCAACTCTATTTTTAGGTTTAGACCAGGGTTTAGGATTGTCAGCCTCATCTAATCTTTTATCCAAGTTTGTGCTCGAACCACAGAAAGAATACCCCGGCAGAATTCCCCTGGAATTCCAGTTGTTGTAAATTTACTTCCTGGTAAAAACTGTTGTATATCTCCCCCACATTTATGAATGAATTTACTCTTTTTGTGCCACACATCGAACATATCCCCCTTTTGTAGAACCCTATAATTTTATTTTTCACATGCGAGATATTTTTAGTTTCAGTTTTCTTTTCACACTTGAGACAATAAATTACCGTCATGCTATTTATTTATGAGAAGAATTTCTACAGAGTGCGAAAACCTTTTAGTTTCCAACACATTTGAATCTTAATTTTTTTAATATAAAGAATCCTCAGAAAAGCCTTCACTCTCTCCTCCATTTATTTAGGGGAAAAAAATGTAAAACTTTAACCAAAGTCAATAACACCAACATCATCAATAATATAATCTTTTCCTTCTTTCTCATCTTTATCTCCACTTTCTCATTTAAATCTCCTTGAAATTTAAGTCATTATTCTTGTCAAATATATTTTCAATAGACTTGTTAATTCTTTGTTTTCCTCCTCTGTGTTGAGCATGATTTATTTTCTGTAATACCTCCATTCTTTTTCTAATCTCACTGGTTTCCATATTTTTATATTTATCTATCCTCTCTCTTTACTCCCTCTCCTCCTCTGCTTCTTTTTTCTCCTCTTTCTCTTCTTTAACTTCTGCCTCATCCCCAGCATCCCTTACTCCCCTTGAACCATCTCCCCATTGCACATCAAACATATATTCATCTGGATTTCTTGATATTCCTGTATCCAAAATTTTTTTTTTAACATAAAAGGAAACAAATAATATTTGTTCTGAATTTCTAAGAGAGTTTTTGTATTTTATCAACTTCAAAACGTTTTCATTACTTAACACTAGCGAATACCACCCATCGCTTTGCTGACGGGAACAGTAAGAGTTGTGTGTGTGCGCGCGTGCATCTCCTCCATAACTCCAAAACCATGAAACCTAGCATGCCCAAACGTTGCATGCATACCAAGAGAACTCCAAGGGAGTGCATGAATTAATACTGGCTGCATGAGTTAATTTAAACACCCCTTTTGAAGATAATTAATGGCTTTATTTTATTATCCTATATCAAGGCTCATCCTTGTTCACCTTGCTGTCCCTCGCTGGGGTCTTAATTGCTCTGCTCAACAATGCTTTGACTTGGAACAGGCCACAAAGGTTTTTTCAAGATAAAGTTTTTTTTTTTCACTTTCCTCACTCATCATCAAATGCCTGATCATCATACACTATAGGGACAAAAATACACACTTTGTAATTAGTAGATTCGGCTATATCAGCCACACCTATTGCTGACAGGTGTATAAAATCAAGCACACAGCCATGCAATCTCCGTAGACAAACAATGGCAGTAGAATGGGCCGTACTGAAGAGCTCAGTGACTTTCAACGTGGCACTGTCATAGAATGCCACCTTTCCAACAAGTCAGTTCATCAAATTTCTGCCCTGCTAGAGCTGCCCTGGTCAACTGTAAGTGATGTTATTGTGAAATGGAAACGTCTAAGAGCAACAACAGCTCAGCCGCAAAGAGGTAGGCCACACAAGCTCACACAACAGGACCGCAGAGTGCTGAAGCACGTAGTGAGGAAAAAATCGTCTGTCGCCAGTTGCAACACTTGCTACCGAGTTCCAAACTGACTCTGGAAGAAACATTGGCACAAGTACTGTTCGTTGAGAGCTTCATGAAATGGCTTTCCATGGCCGAGCAGCCACACACAAGTCTAAGATCACCATGTGCAATGTCAAGCGTCGGCTGGAGCGATGTAAAGCTCACCGCCATTGGACTCTGGAGCAGTGGAAACGCGCTCTCTGGAGTGATGAATCACGCTTCACCATCTGGCAGTCTGACGGATGACCCTGGGTTTGGCGGATGCCAGGAGAATGCTACCGGCCTGAATGCATAGTGCCAACTCTAAAATTTGGTGTAGGAGGAATAATGGTCTGGAGTTGTTTTTCATGGTTCGGGCTTGGCCCCTTAGTTCCAGTAAAGGGAAATCTTAATGCTGCAGCATACAATGACATTCTAGATGATACTGTGCTTCCAACTTTGTGACAGATTAGGTAAGGCCCTTTCCTGTTTCAACATGGCAATGCCCCCATAAACAGTGAGGTCCATACAGAAATGGTTTGTTGAGATCGGTGTGGAAGAACTTGACGAGCCTGCACAGAGCCCTGACCTCAACTCCATCAAACACCTTTGGGATGAATTGGAATGCCGACTGCGAGCCAGACCTAATCACCCAATATCAGTGCACGACCTCATTAATGCTCTTATGGCTGAATCGAAGCAAATACCCACAGCAATGTTCCAACATCTCATGGAAAGCCTTCCCAGAAGTGTGGAGGCTGTTATCGCAGCAAAGGGGGGAACCAACTCCATATTAATGCCCATTATTTTGGAATGAAATGTTGGACGATCAGGTGTCCACATGTATGTGGACACTTTCTCATCCAACATGTAGTGTACCTACGAATCACTTGATGTACATAATTTGCAATGCTTATAAACACCCGGAGATGTCAGCGTTCATGGATATATTTCATTTCCACACATGCCATAACCTCGAGAATCTCTTAATGTCAGCCAAATCTTAAAATTTAAAATTCTTCATTGACTTCAGCAGTAGTTCCAACTGCTGGAAAAAAAGTGTTCATTTGTCAAATTTGGACATTGCTTGATATACCAGATGTCTATGGGTGCATGGTGTCTATATGACCGATCAGCGATCGCTAATCACTTGCCAAGCCAGCTGTTCCTTATCAACCATTTTGTTGGAGTGCTTGCTTGAGTGCTTAAACCATATCACGAGCTCTCTTCAATATCAGCACTGTCATTGAATATATCGATCAAATTGAACAAAGGGCAGGGCACACACGCCTGCATTTGGCCGCGCTTTGTCATGCCGTGCATCCGGTGGTGGCTGGCTCACTGAAAACGATTTTACACGACGTTTCCCCCTTTTGTATGATCTTTCATTATATGATCCATCACTTTGGCACAGATAAATACAGATAAAAAATAATTTTAAAAGTTTCTTCAACCGTTTCATTGGAGCGCTTGCTCGAGTGCTTAAGTCACTTGGCAAGCACTCTTCAAGCTTCAATGGCGATACTGCGACTCGGTTCTCCATGAGGACTTTTCCGGAGTTAGGATGGCAAAATAAATTGGATGATTACAATAAGTAAGAAAATGTTTTCACTGGTTACAAAGCAATGAATCACGACATCATGACAGGATAGCCAAGAGGTACGCACGCTTGCTCTAAGCTTTCTAGCCTGGGTTTGAATCACGGCCCAGCTATAAACTGGCATCCTAGTGTTTCACAGGCAGGGTGGTTCATCAATGTGTGTGCCGTCTCTCAGATTGATGTTAAACTGGACGTCACATATGCTGGAATATCTATCTCCTCTATTCTCTCT
>CM068954.1:1305756-1318540 GCA_035128595.1 Eptatretus atami
TGACTCAGCCTGTTATCCTTCTGAGGTTGGCAAAATGAGTTCTAGTGTACTGGTATGGGGCACAGTGCACAGCATTAGCGGCACAGTCGAGTCCCAACAAAATGATAGCTACCCGGCAGCTAAGCTGCCAAACACAAGAAGAAGAAGGGGTGAGATCCAACGGTACCTGCCTTCTGCCCTGCCTCGACCACAATACTCGTCCACCTCCCCCTGTCCTCTGCCATCTCTGTCCACTCTCTAACCGCCCACACCTTTCTGATATCCCTTCTCACACAATCCTCCCATCTCAACCACGATCTCCCTCTTCTCCTCCCATATTGCTCCCTCAACCGATCCGCTCTCTTTGCCATTCTCTCATCCTCCATCTGCACCAAGTGCCCAGCCCACCTCAGCCGGCATTTTATCAATCTCCCCATCAAGCTCATCTCTCAGTTCATCCATCCTCCTTCTATCCACCCTCTTCACTTGCACAATCTTCACTGACCCAGTTGTTCTCGCAAACCTGCAGCGTCTGTTGTTGGCTTTTCTGTCAGTGCCACCGTCTCCAGACCGTAAAGGTAGGCCTGCGTTACACACATCATAACCTTCCCTTTCAGTTTTCCTGATATCTTTCTGTCTGCCATTACGCCCTCCACCCTCCTTCACGCATTTGCATCAACCTGAATCCTCCATCGGGCTTGCCATCCCTGGTCACTGTTCCTCCCAGATACTCAAACCTATTTCCATCTGATCAACCTCCCCTCTAACCCGATATTCATTTTCCCCTGCTGTCCGGCTCTAATCACCTCAGTCTTCTCCATACTCATCTTCAGCCCATGTTTCTCAAACGCCTTCCTTCCAAAGAAGAGTACTTCCTGAATCTCCCACCTTCTCTCCACCACAACAGCCAGATTATCTGTGGACATCATCATCCCCAAAATGCCCCTCATGTTTACCTTTCTGCTTGCCATGATAAACATGAGTGGGCTGAGAGTGCTTCCTTGCCTCAAACTGATGTTGATACTGAACTCCTCCGACATCCTAGGACCAACCAAGGGTATTCCCTTTGTTCCCTTGTGCATCCCTTTCACCAACCGAACTTCTGCTTCCAGCACTCCCATCCATCTCAGTGTCGGCACCACCATCTCTCTCAGGACAGTGTTACAAGCCTTCTCCAGGTGCACAAATCCCAATGCCATCTCACCTTGCACCTCCAACCTCTTTTCCACCAGCTGTCTCAGCGTGAACATCCCATACATCATCCCCCTACCCTTTATAAACCCCTGTTGCTCTTCTCCGACCTCCGTCTCCACACTCTTCGTTATCCTCCTGTCCAGAATCCTCTCCAGCATCTACATGACCTGATTAAGGGGAAGAATGCCCCTGTACTTCCCCAGATCTTGAACCTCGCCCTACTCTTCCATATTGGCACAATTAACCGTATTCTGGACTCGAACCCTCTCTCATACATACATTCATATCTCTTATACATACACAAAGATATTTACCCTCGCCAAAGGATTTGGAGAGGGTGTTGCATTTGGGTCCGTTTGTTTGTCTGTCTGTCTGTCTGTCTGTTTGTCTGTCTGTTTGTTTGTTTGTCCGCACAGAACTTTTGTATTCTTCTCTGCAACCGCTTGTCGGATTGAGATTAAATTTTCACCATTGTTGCGACGACTCATGTATAATGTTTCAATGGTAATTATGACATCATAGGTCACGTGGTGTGGTCGCCATGTTGGAAAAATGGAAAAACTTTGGACCTCTGTGTCTCTGAAACCGCATCAAGGAAAAAAAATTGAAATTTGGCACATGGGCAAGTACTCCTCATGGGGAATGAGTCTGATTTTTATGACATCATAGGTGCCCTCGTTATGACGTCATAATTGCATATGTAGAACGCCACATCCAATCAGTATGAAACTTTTTGAGGGTCTTTTATGGATAAAATGGTCCACAGAAATTTTTTTCATGATGTCATCGGTCACGTGATTCGGCAGCCATATTGTTTTTTTTCTTTAAACCTTCAAAATCGAGTGGCTGAAACAGATCGAGGTGAAACTTTACACATATGACCGCCTGCCCATGAGGAACAAAACGTTCACACATATGATGGCATTGGTCACATGATTTGGCAGCCGTATTGGATTTACCCTAAACCTATAAAAATATTCTCGAGAACGGCTGGAGAGATTGAGGGGAAACTTCACACAAGTGTTCCCTAAGCCATGGGTGTATAGGTGGAACATCGCAAGCACTCCTCATGGGGAATGAGTGTGATTTTTTAAAATGAAGTCATTGGTGCTTGCCTTCATTATGACGTCATAATTGCATATGTAGAACGCTACATCCGATCAGTATAAAACATTTTGAGGGTCATCTAGGGATAAAATGGTCCACAAAATTTTTGATGACGTCATCGGTCACGTGATTCGGCAGCCATATTTTTTTTTTTTTTTTAAACCTTCAAACGTCTTCTTCCCTGAAATGGCTGAAAATTTGGGGCGAAACTTTACCCACATGCCGTCTATCCAGAGGAACAAAAGAGTCACACATTATGTCATAGTTCACATGATTTGGCAGCCATATTGGACTTATCTGAAAACCTATACAAATACAAGCATCTTAAAAGAAGTTGTGGTGAGGGTTTGCAATCTCTGGTTGCTCTTTTTCTTGTCTTATATATATATATATGACACAATAGTTTTAACATTAACATTTGCAGTTTAAAGTGGATATACAAGGACATTCTGTGCATTCCTGGTACAGAAACAGACAAGTGGCGTTTTAAGAATAATAAAGTAAGAAAGTAAAAATGAAAGCGGTGTTTTACACATTTATTTCAAAGGAATGTATCGGGTATTTCTAAAACGCTTCACATGGATCAGAATTATTCCACATGAAGCCAAGGCCCTTTGAATGTCTCATTAAACAAGTCAAATACTAGGCCACAGCAAACGGGATAAAAAGCATGCAATAAAAAACGTTTATATACAAACCTCAACCATGTTACTTTAGAAACTGGTTGTTTATGAGAATAAGGCACGTCAAGGGGAAAACATCTCGATGATATTTAACTTGCTGATGGCATTTGGTGAACAAGAGCTTATTTACGAAAATATTAATTATCGTCACCTACAATCATAGCAACAAGCAGCTTTCAACGGTGTGTGCGCGTGTGTGTGTGTGTTTGTGTGTGTATAGGTGAATATGGTCGTTTCAAAATACAGCACACCCTCCCCCCTCCTAGTGTTATGATGTACTCATTAGTAAGAACATTCCAATTTTAAACAAATTCACCAATTATATTATCCACACAAAATCCAGTGGAGTTAGTTACATGAGGTAGGCACTGAAAATCAGTAGTTTATTCTCGAAAGCAGCATCTCAGTTTTATGCAAATCAATCATTTTGCTCAACATCTTTGATTACATTTCACAAAATACAATTCCATCAAATGGCTGCTCGACACCAAGTCAGTTAATCCATGGGTTAAATGGTCATGGTTTTAGTCATTCACCAATCTTGTAGACCCAGTAGTTTTACAATCTATTGCACAAAGCATGATAGACAATTCATCTATTGTTTCAGACTTTCCCCATCATCAACTTCATTCAAACTAGTTAATGAAATATTATTAAAATAGTATTTGCATAGTCCACCTGAACAATCGCTTGAAGTGACTCGTATTGCTTTACCAAAAATGAATTTAGCTCAAATGCAACCTGAGGTACGAGTTCGACATGATCTAAGATAGACAATAAAAAGGCACATTCAGGCAAGTGGCTACCACAACTCATTGTCATCATCAAAACAAAATACTCCATTACCTTGTGGACAAAACTTTCTTCCAATTGGTACTCCAGCATCCTCTGCTCGTAGCATTCCAATGAAAAAAAACAACAACAACAACAAACGTTCAAATAAAACCTCCATAGCAAGGATAACCATTGATGGCCAAGAAGGCACAGACAACGGGCTTTATCCAATGTAAAATGTATCCTTTATATACACATATTTAGAGTTTCCTTTGCTCACTCAACTTCAGTGGTTAAAGGCAGGGATCCTCATTTCAGGAATGCATATTAGGAATCTAGGATAAACTACTCACAACACGAAGAATTACCTCCGTCACAAAGGTTATGTTTTCACGTGTTGTGTGTGGGTGTGTGTGTGTGTGTGTGTGTGTGTGTGTGGTGTTGTGGTGTGTGTGTGTGTGTGTGTGTGTGTGTGTGTAGACGTGGCAGGAATCTCAAAAAGCTGTGGACGGATTTGGATGAAATTTGGTGGGCAGGTTAGGTGTGTGATAAGGACGAACTGATAGATTTTGGTGAAGATCCAGATCCGGATCCGACTACGAGAATTTTTTGATTTTTGAATCGATTCTTCACCATTGAGAGATGGGGCCAAAACGATATTCACAGTGCCGAAAGAACGTCTACACGCCCTTTCAAATTTTCACCTTTTGTTACCTTTTAGCCTGGAATTAAATCACATTAAAGACTTTTTCCCACCTTTATTTACACATCGTAACGCACAACTTCCAAGTAAAAAACAAATTCCAGAAAAATTAATTAAAAATACGAAACTAGAATATCTTGGTTGGATAAGTGTTCACCCCCTTTATAATAGCAATTGTAAATTATCTCAGGTGTAAATTACCTCCACCTGTGTCAAATTATAGTGATTCTGATTATTTCAGAATACAATCAGATGTTTCTGCAAGTTTCCTCTGCTGGATCAAACATTTCACAGCAAAAACTCAACCATGAGCACCAAGGAGCTTTCAAAAGACTTCTCGGATAAAGATATGGAAAGGCATACATCAAGCTTTGAATATCCCTTGGAGCACAGCCCAGACAATCATTAAGAAGTGAAAGGCATTACAGTACCACCAAGACACTGCCTAGATCAGGCCGTCCCACCAAACTGGATGACCAAACAAGGAGGAGACTGATCAGAAGCCACCAAGAGGCCATTGGCAACTTTGAAAGAGCTACATGCCTTAATGGCAAAGACCAGTTACTGTGTGCATGTGACAACACTATCTGAAGCACTCCATAAGTCTGACCTGGACAGTAGGGTGGCAAGAAGGAAGCCATTACTCAAAAAAGCCCACCTTGAGTCGCGTTTGAGGAATGCAAAAAAAAACACTCCAGACATTCTGAAGCCATGTGTTAAAAGGTTTTGTGGTCTGACGAAACAAAGATGTAACTTTGTGGCCGAAATGCAAAATGTTACGTCACGTTTGGTGCAAACCCAACACAGCACATCACCCAAGGAACACCATCCCGACTGTGAAGCATGGTGGTGGAAGCATCATGCTCTGTGGATGTTTCTCACCAGCAGGGACTGGGACACTTGTCAGGATAGAAAGGAAAATGGATGGAGCAAAATACAGAAAAATCCGAGAGGAAAACCTGCTGCCCTCTCAAGAAAGCTGAAATTGGACGGAAGTTCACCTTTCACCATGGCAACGACCCGAACCACACAGCGAAAGCTCCACTGGAGTGGAAAAGGAACAAAAAGGATAAATGCCTTGAGTGGCCCAGTCAGAGCCCCAACCTAAATCCAATCGAAAATCTGTGGCATGACTTGAAGATTGCTGTCCATTAACCTCCCCACGCAACTTCACTGAGCTTGAACAGTTAGTACAGAAGAATGGGCAAATATTGCTCAATCAAGGTGTGCTAAGTTAGTAAAGACCTATCGCAACAGACTCACAGCTGTAATTGCTGGCAAAGGTGCTTCCAGCAAGTATCAACTCATGGAGGGTGGACACTTATCCAACCAAGATATTCTAGTTTTGTATTTTAAATTAATTTTCTGAAATTTGGACAATTTATTTTTCACTTGGAAGTTGTGCGTTACGATGTGTAAATAAAGGTGGGAAAAGTCTGATTTAATGTGATTTAATTCCTGGCTACAAGGAAACAAAAGGTGAAAAATTTGAAAGGAGGTGTAGACTTTGTTTAAGCACTGCAGCATGACATTTCAAATATATATTGCACCCGATATGTTAGAGTGGATCAAGCACTGTGTGGCGGAGGTATGCACTCAACCGATTGCCCTTCTGGTTATCAGCTGTATTCGAGAAGAGCAGAAACAGAAGGAAAACTTTTGTAATAAAACCACAAGAAGTTCAGGTAAACATAGCTAAAAATGATTTGAAGAAGTCTAACAAGTGTCATGTTTATTCTCTGATGCAGATCATAATACGCCATTCTAAAGACCGAGAACACAAGGCGTTTTACAGTTAACCCGTGAGCGCAAACTTTCGAACCCTGGGCGGATCATTGGGGTGTTCACTGTTCACAAATTACCATTCCAAATTCAAACCGTAATAAAAATTAATAAAATGGGATACAACGTGTGGTTTGCTGCATATGAAAACATTTTTCAAAGTTTTAACTTCTTTTCATTTCCAAGTGTCTCTTGTGACATGTGAATTCACATTTACTGCAAAATTAGCTACACAGGTTCAATGAAGGTTCAGGATGACCAATGGAAGGCGAATCAGCCATCATCGAGAAAAATGATTGGTGAATGGAACAAAGTTTATGGAGACCGGTGGCATCCTGCAGAGTAAGGGGGCAGGCTGGCCAAACTCAAGTGATGAGGATGTTGAACACATTTTTGAGTCGTTCGAGCGCAGTTCCCTTAAGTACTGATGATGATGATAAATGATGATCTTTGCAAATATTGACAATTAAACTTTGAGGAATGTTCTTTCACATGCAGTAAACCCCATCATTGTATCCTATTTCATAATTTTTTGTTATTATGGTTTGATTTTGAAACGGTAATTTGTGGACACCCTGTATTAAACATGAGCAAGTCTGTTTGTTTCTTATACAGTATGTTTCCAAACCCCTGGGCGAATCAGTTTCACACATGGAAGGTCAATGTCGCAATGAAAACTCTCAATTCTTAAATTGATGTAAAAACAAGAAATAATATGGCTCCTTCAGGGACCTCGCGTCATCTTCTGGCCGAACACACATGCGAAGTCCAAGCTCCGCTCCTCTCCCGGTCGAAGTTGTGACGTGCCGTTGAATGATCATGAGTAGGTTCAAATCAAACACGAGTACTAAAGTTTAAATAACCCCATATTGTTTGGGTGACCCAACTTGTTCACGATATACCCGTGAGTAAAAGTTGTGCTGATGTAGAAGTGCGGCCAAACAAACGTTCATGCAGTCATCATTTATCACCCACTGGAGAAAGCTCAGCCAAGCTCAAAATAATATTGGGTGTTGTGTAAATTGAGGGAAGCAACATGAATGGGAAAAGAAAAACAATAAGCAAGATGAAGAGGGAGAAAGGCACAACATTAAAAAAAAAAACCTTTTTTTTTTTTTTACTTCCAAAGAGGCTTTACTGGGAGTGACTGTTTTGCAAGACCTCTTTCTCCGAAACTTCGTGGCATTCCAATGACTTGGGATTGCTTTCCAGAACCTAACACTACAGCACAATGCCGCTCGCTCCTTCTTTCTTCGGAGCGATGTCGGCTGCGAATACTAACTACCCTTCCAACATTATCCCCATTACCATTGGTGCTGCTATTGCTGTAGCTCCAACCTCCTGGACTATCGAGGCCACCCATCTTTACTTTGGCAGTAAACCCAGATGGAACTGATTTTGCTTTGTGTCTTCCACCACAATCAAACTTTGACAGTGACTTGGATGAATCAGGCATCAAATTCCTTCGACCCTTGCTTTCTAAACTACCATGAGTTACTGCAGCAGTAGATTTTCCAAGATGCTGAGCACTTGCTATCAAACCAGATCCTATCTTGTATTTCCCAGTTTCCAGCTTACGGTTACGGCTCATTGTAATTTCTTTGCTGTCGATGCATCTCCCCATGAGGTATGCAGTAGAGCCTGGCTCGCACACAACATTTGTTGGTGCGTCTGCATTCTCCATTCTTGGCTCACTCTTCCTCATGCGTATTGGACTGTGGAGCTTGTGTTTATTTTGGGGACTTTTCAGAGTTGCAACTGCAGTTGATTTGGATAAATCTGGGGACAAGCCAACAATTTGACCTTTTGTGGACTCCTTCCGCCCTCCTCGATTATTGGCTGCCACATTGACTGGTAAAGACTTGTGTTTAGGGTCAGCACGTGAAAAACCACCAACACTTCTAATTGATGGGGATGTGGGAGACGTTGAACAATGTGACACAGAACGAGAGCTCTGACGAATGCTCACTGGCCATGAACTGGGCACTGCATTCCTGTCAGACTTTGATCTGCTTTGTGACATGAGAGAAGCTTTACATGATTTCTGGATAGAAGATGGAGGTTTTCCTGTAAGATTCCTTTTGGTATGAGTTGGGGATTTAATTTTATCCATCTGATCATGAACAGATTTGTCCACATCTTTACAATGCTGCGATGCACTATTTGAAAGAGTACAGTTCATGGAAATGTGCTTTCCTCTTGATCTTGGGCCATGCATCTTATGCGTATCAGGGAAAGCAACAGCATGCGTTGAATTTGAGGAACCATCAGACAGGGGTATTGGCAGAGAGACTGCAGGCATCATTTTCTCCAATACCACACCAATCATGTCTCTCTCACATTTGGTAATGTCACAACTGATTTGTGCTGGCCCTGAAAGAATGGAAGGCTGATTCATATCAATTTCAATTTTCTCATCATTAAAGAAACAAGCTTCCAAATCTGACAGGGGTTTAATTTGTGAAGCCATACCTTTAGTACCATCCTCAATCCCTGGCAGAAAAAGTTCTTCAAATTGGCCTGGGCTGTATGACTGCAATGGTCCAACAAGTGCACATTTTTTCACAACCTTCCTGAAACTCTCAAACTTAGAAGACTTCATCCGTGATGTTCCTTCAGGCAGCAACAGCTCTGCCTCCTTGGTGCCCGACAGCTGTGGCGGCTCCGCTTCCCCAGCGCCCGACGGCTGCGGCGGCTCCACCTCCTCGGCGCCCGACGGCTCCATCTCCACCTCCTCAGCGCCCAACGGCTGTGATAGCTCTGGCTCCGCCTCCTCGGCACCTGACTGCTGCGATGGCTCTGCCTCCTCAGTGCCCGACGGCTCCACCTCCTCGGCACCCAATGGCTCCGCCTCCTCAGCGCCCGATGGCTCCACCTCCTCGGCGCCCGACGGCTCCACCTCCTCGGCGCCCGACGGCTCCACCTCCTCGGCGCCCGACGGCTCCACCTGCTCGGCGCCCGACGGCTCCACCTGCTCGGCGCCCGACAGCTGAGACTGCTCTGTCTCCTCGGCGCCCAACGGCTCAGTCTTCTCAGTGCCTGACGATGGCCACGGCTCCATCTTCTCAGCACCGAGCTCTGAAGATGCCCCTCTGATATGTGCAAGGCAGTCTGTTCTATTGCCAATGGCTTCAATATCTATAAAGGAAGTACCTGCACACTCTTGACTATATTTTCTATCATACAAATTTGACATCATCTGATTGCATTTAAAATCTACTACTTCCTCATTTTTATTAGACTCAAAGACCTGCCATTCTGAGGAAACTCTTCCTTCAAGCAAAAGCTCACCAACTATAAGACTGGATGAGTGGCGGTGGCCTTTTTTAACCGAAGTCAAGGTGCCTTCCAGAGTGGACTGGCTTTTGGGATCATCAGAGGAAGTTTCACCAGCTTGTGAAGCTTCCAAGAATGCAAAGAGGTCACGTTCAGAAGGCTCAATAGGTGAACGACGCTGCCGCCGAGTATTAGGCCCTGTACTGCTGCAACGTGAGAGGGACAGTGGAGGAGACAGATGTGATGGAAGAGGTGAAGACGAAGTTGGACCAGAAGAGACAAGTGAAGAACTTTGCAAACTGTTCTCACTACTAGTCTTCTGGTTATTGTCATCAGTCTGTACAGAAGGCAGTTGACGCTTGCTGCAGATGCTGCTTGTGCGTTGCTGACGTTTCCTCTCGGTAAGCTCACGCTCATTATTTTCCTGCAACAAAAGAGCAGAAACATTCGTCGAGTATGTTAAATTGCCATTCATATTTGTCTTGTTGATTAAAATATGACAAGTATCAGTGACGTTTGAAAGTGTGAAACACGTTGTTTTTTTTAAACAGTACAAGGGTTGTACAAAAGCTTGGAGGTACAATGTGTCCTACCTCGGTTGTTTTGAATGATTTACATTTCCAACTTTTTCTATTTAAACTATGGACTATAACAGTTGATACAGTATAGGCTCAGAGTTGCTGGTCCACACACCAAGAGGAAGTAAAATTTATAACCATAAATTAATCAATTCCATCCGAAGTTAATGGCATAATGACAATTATAATAATAATCATAATATTAACGTTATTACAAAATAATCTATACTTCAAAAGTCAGTGTGTGTGTGTGTGTGTGTGTGTGTCCTCCATAACTCCAAAACCATGAAACCCAGCAGCCTGAAACTTTGCGTGCATATGAAGGAAACTCCAAGGAAGTGCAAGAGTGAAAATTGGGTGTTTCGATAAATTAAAACACCCCTTTTGAAGATAATTAAAGGTCTTACTTAATTATATCCTTCATCAGGCATATCCTCAGGCCACCTCGCTCTCTGGGGTCTGAAGGCGTATGGTAGGTAACCTCGCTGGGGTCTGAAGCCATCATCTCTTTTGGTCTGCTCAACCATGCTTTGAATTGGAACAGGCTGCAAGGACTTCTTTACGATAAAGTTTTATTTTTCACTTTCCTCGATCATATTATCAAATGCCTGATCATCATAGATATAAATCACTGGGTACATGACATAGCTTAAGGCCCAGTCACACCTTGACGTTTTAGCCAGCAATGGCAACGTATTAAAATGTATGTAAAACGCTGGCTTACGTTGAACTTTTGATGTTTTTTTTAAAGATTCGGACGTATTCATAACGACTTGGTCTTATGCATAACGTATGAGTAACGGACACAGAACGTTTCGTTGTGTATAGATAACTTATACCAACGAATGCTGAACCTGTTGTCAGCCTTCACAACCTATGCCCAACGATAGTCTAACTATCATAGCGCGCTGCACGCATCGCCGACGATGACGTGGCGTAGGTTATGAAAGGCTGCCGCACAACGATTCAAATCATAACCGCCGCAGAAATGGAAGTGTCAACATCGCAGTCACACCTTGGCGATCTTGCCAGCGTATCCGACCTCTAAAATGCGTCTAAAACGCTGGTGCACGTCGAATACGGTATGGGTAAGTTTGGTATGCGTGAATAAAACTAAAGTACGCTATCATACGTCGTATTAAATGGAGTATCTAATTATAACATGTTGATAATTTACGACGTACTTGCCGTATGACACACGCTCCGCATGCGATGGGAATAAGTTGTACGCACGATATGCGATCGTTGACACACATCGACACACGTTACTTGAAAGGTACTCATAAGTCGAAACACATCAAGGTAATGGTTCTGCGTCAGTGTTCCAGACTCCCGGTTTTTTTTTCTTCGGTATGACGGTGTTCAGTGTACAGTGCGGTTATGATTTAAATCGTTGAGCGGCGTCTATTAATTATATTATATTACAACCGCACTAGAAATCGAAGTGTCAACATCACCATAATACGAGAGAAGGAAGAAGAAGAAGAAAAAAAAAACAGGGAGTCTGGAACACTGACGCTAACCATTACCTTGATGTGTTTCGACTTATGAGCACCTTACAAGTAACGTGTGTCGATGTGTGTCAACGATCGCGTAATGTGCCTACAACACGTTATCATAGGTTAGAAATAAGTTTCGGGTATGCTAAACATTACCTCGACCTGTTTCGACTTATGAGTAACTTACAAGTAACGTGTGTCGACGTGTGTCAACGATCGCGTGACGTGCCTACAACTTATGGCCAGCGTTATGCGGAACGTGTGAGTCATACGCTGGATAAGTCTATAAAATTTCAAGCATGGAAAATTTGAGGACAACCGAAAAGTACAACGTTTAAAGCCAGCGTACTACGACGTATGGCAGTGTTTTTCAGCGTGCTCTCAATGTTATCAAAACTTACCCATAACGTATTCGACGTGTACCAGCGTTTTAGACAAATTTTCCAAAAATCGCATAAGCTGGCTAAAACGTCAAGGTGTGACTGGGCCTTTAAAACGCCAGGAGACGCGAACATTCATGGCTTCGTATCATTTCCGCAACAGTACATTGAGAATCTCTTAAACTAAATATAATTTCAAAATTTTACCTCTGGATTTGAACTCTGGATCAGCAGTTCTGATACCGAAAAAAGTGTTCATTTGTCTAATTATATTATACCCCCTTAATCCCCACACCCACCTCCTTCAAATTCCCTGGCTTCCTTCCTGAAAGTTCCCCGTCGTGTATGGTCCTGAAAGTCCTGTAATGTCCATCTTGTATACCCGTGTCCCCCCCCCCCCATCCCTCTCCCTTCCACAGATCATTTAAACTTCGTACGAGCCTCAACAATGTAAATAAAATAAAAAAAACTACACAATTCCAGAACATCGTTTGGACATTCAGACATTGCTATCGCTTGCCAGCCATTTAATTGGAGCGCTTACTTGAGTGCCTCAGCCGCTTGCCAAGCACCATGCAGTTCATCTCCCGATCGGGATGTAAAGTTGGCAGTTGCTACAAGGTAGAGGTACGCACAGTGCTAATAAAAAGTCTACACCCCCTTTGCCTTATAGCTTGGAATTAAATCAGACTTTTCCCACATCGTAACCCACAACTTCCAAGTGAAAAACAAATTCAACAAATTACAGAAAATTAATTTAAAATACAAAACTAGAATACCTTGGTTGGATAAGTGTCCACCCCCCTGAGTTAATACTTGGTGGAAGCAC
>CM068954.1:1351681-1365949 GCA_035128595.1 Eptatretus atami
CTCGTGAGTGGAGGAGGCCAATGGGCCGACCACTTGCGTCCTGGTTGCAGCAGGTTGAGGAGATGGGGATGGGCCAGGCATCTGCCCGGGGGATGGCCAGACGTAGGCTCCTGGAGTACCGACGGAAAGTGGATGCAGTGACACGCTGCTCTGGCGCATGCTCCCATACCTACCTGACCTGAAGAATCGGGTTTGCACTGGTGAGAACAGGGTGCATAACGAGGGGGAGGAGGGGTAAGGGGTTGACTGAGATTGAAGTTTAATCCCCCATGTGGAGTTCCCTGCATATGTAGAATGTTGTCAAAAACATATAATACAAAAAAGGAGCTTAGCTCTGCATGCGTGTGTCCCATACAATTGGCAGCACAGCATAGCAATACATGCATATACACACGCATGCACACATATATGTACACACAGCATATAACGTGCTGCACAGACACGCACGAGGAGAGTTTGTTTCCTGGTATGGCCCGTATGTAAAACGTACCCCAGACAGTTTGATAAAAAGAAGGAAGAGAGGAGGAGGGGTAAGGTGAGAATATTTTATTTCTTTTGATCTTTCTCTTCGTGTGTTGTTCTATATTTGTTGGAATTCAGCATCTAAAACGGCTGTGATGAATATCCCATGAACACTCTCCCTCTCCTCACTCTCTGAGTGTATAGCTCGGTCGGTATCTATACACCGCATAATTTTAATTTTTCCCATTAACAACAATTGTTTGTTTGTTTTTTACGCAAGATTGGCATTCCCGTCAGCGAAGCGACAACTTTTACATTCTAGATTTTCAAAAATCTGCTCGAAATGCAACTTCCAGCATGAATCACCACTGTTCATCAAACCCACTTTATCATACATGGATGGCTTTTCCTCGAAATTTGGTGTGTTTGGTCATGCTTGTAGCTTTTAGTTATCAAGTGCATTTCCTAAATTTCCAAAACAAGACATCATTAGTGTTGGTTACAAGGTTGGATGATACAGATGCATAAAACCGAATACAATCATAATGTATTGAAAATGGACATATTTTCACCTGTTCAGATGAAAAAAGTGCACTGAGCTTATGCTATGACAACAGACAAAGCAACATGTTTGGTCAAATGGCACTACAGTCCTTATTTTAGTCCGGAAAACAAATCATGACAGTATATCACTCGATTTTAACCAAATGATTGTGATGTCTAACCAAAGTGACATTTGCATAAATATTATATCCAAATGACACGAAGTTCACTGCAATCACATGAGAGTGGATCGTATTTATAAACAAAGAACAAACTGTGCTTGCGGACTCGATGTCTTGCTGACATGTACACTGCTGTACTTAACTAATGTTTGCTAACAGCTTGAGGTTTCTGGGGCAACGGAAACAAAGCTGTAAGTTACCGGAATGCTTGATCCAGGTGAGCCAGCCTGTCAGGGAATCCGAGGAGAGAAGAGTCACATTTCTGTGCTTCCTTGAAGGGGAAAAAATGGAAAAGAAATGCTGTTTGTGTGCACAGTCATCAAGCATCAGGAAATCAAGGTTGTACATGGCAGTCGATCTCGACGCATTGTTCATAATTCTTACCCAGCAAAACAGAAAAAGCAAAAAGGTAAGTGCACACGAGTTTATTTTTCAACTATTCCTGCTTTGGTTCACATATTGAAGTTTTATTTTGGTGGGCCACCAGATTGCTGTAAGTTAACCAAGCCCAAAGATCGCTTCGGAATAAAGGCTTTAATATGAGAGAATGCTATCATGTTTTACTACAAGACCAGCATCTACAAATATTTGTCAGGTGAATGGGCAGGTACCAACACAACAAAGTTGGACAAACACCAAAAGGTCCTGAATAGTAGACTGGCTTTGTGGTTGCGGTTCATATACCGTTGACAGGAACTGATGAAGTGCTCTTATGAATCGAGTCTGACATGTGCAGACAGCACATACACGAACAATCAGGATTGAGATGACAAATATGATAATGGGAGTGCCATTAAATACTGTAGCCTCAGGCTTAAAAGGGAAGAATTTTTGAAAATGAAACAAGAGAACAAACTTTAAAACAAATCATATAATACAAATGGATCAAGTGAAGTTACAATCCCTGGTCTACGTGACAATTTGGAAATCAAAGTGCAACGCCAACACAATAATTATAAAATAATATAACTCGTATCATAATGTTCAGAACAAAATAAGAACGTGTGAAAACATCATGAGATTTTCAAGGAGAGGTGTGCAAAGTTAGCTTTGACCCAGGAGAGGAGGTAGTTTGGCCCCTTCGGCCTTGATAAATTAACTTACTCAGAATCGTATCCATCCCCAGTGACAGGAAAAGTTAAAGTTAATCTGTCAATTTAAATGATATTTCATGGACGTTAATTAAAAAGGTTAATTGTGTTACACTCTTGGTTTTGCTCAAAACCAAAACTCTGAGCTATTTATACCATCCACCGTGAAATGGTGGTGAAGCGTTGATCGGGCGGCGGAGGTTGGATTTGTTTCAAAAGCGGGTAAAATATCCTGCTTGTGAAATAAAATTTGGCATCAACATTACTCATGGTTGTTCTCCCGTCATTTCAAAATTGAATGTTGAGCTTTTCCAATGCAGAGTGGGAAGCGGCCGCCGTAACAGGAGACAGACAAACACACGGACAGACAGACACCACGGTTCACAACATATAATAGAGGACTTCCTTTTCAGGGAACTTCAACACAGGAAGAGACCGTTCGGCACATCAAGTCTGCACAATGGTTGCCAACCTATGATGGGTTTTTTCGTATGCAGAGTCAAGGCTCATGGAAGAGCTAGAACACTGAACAGATCAGGACGCAACAGGACAAAACCAACAGTGGAGATGAAGGACAAAATCGAGGGAGATTTGGATAAACAATGGAGTGGGGAGGAATTGGGTGGGCAGGATGGATACAGAAGAATCTTTCCCCCAACCATCCTCCTCCATATACCCCACTCCATGCAATCTCCATAGATAAACATTGGCAGCAGAATGGGCAAAACTGAAGAGCTCAGTGACTTTCAACGTGGTACCATCATAGGATGCCACCTTTTCAACAAATCAGTTTGTCAAATTTCTGCCCTGCTAGAGCTGCCCTGGTCAACTGAAAGTGCTGTTATTGTGAAGTGGAAAAGTCCAGGAGCAACAACAGCTCAGCCACGAAGTGGTAGGCCACACAAGCTCACAGAACGGGACCGCCGAGTGCTGAAGCGCATAGCATGGAAAAACCATCAGTTGTCGCTTGCAACACTCACTACCGAGTTCCAAACTAACTCTGGAAGCACCATCAGCACAAACACTGTTCATCCAGAGCTTCAGGAAATGAGCTTCCATGGCCGAGCAGCCGCACACAAGCCTAAGTTCACCGTGTGCAATGCCAAGCATTGGCTGGAGTGGTATAAAGCTCTCCGCCATTGGACTCTGGAGCAGTGGAAACGCGTTCTCTGGAATGATGAGCATGCTTCACCATCTGGCAGTCTGTCAGGTGAATCTGGGTTTGGTGGATGCCAGGTGAACGCTACCTGCACAAATGCATAGTGCCAACTGTAAAGTTTAGTGGAAGAGGAATAATGGTCTGGGGTTGTTTTTCATGGTTCGGGCTTGGCTCCTTTGTTCCAGTGAAGGGAAATCTTAACGCTACAGCATACAATGACATTCTAGACGATTCTGTGCTTCCAACTTTGTCGCAACAGTTTAGGGAAGGCCCTTTCCTGTTTCAGCATGACAATGCCCCCATGCACAAAGTGATGTCCATCCAGAAATGGTTTGTCAAAGTCGGTGTGGAAGAACTTGACTCGCCTGCACAGAGCCCTGACTTCAACCCCATAAAATACCTTTGGAATTAATTGGAACGCCGACTACGAGCCAGACAAAATTGCCCAACATCAGCGCCCGACCTCACTAATGCTCTTGTGGCTGAAGGGAAGTAAATCCCCACAGAAATGTTCCAACATCTAGTGGAAAGCCTTCCCAGAAGAGTGGGGCCTGTTATAGCAGGAAAATAGGGGAACCAATTCCTGATTAATGAGCATGATTTTGGAATGAGATGTTGGACGAGCAGGTTTTCACATACTTTTGGCCATGTAGTGTGTATATATGTATGGATATATATATATTCACCGCCTCTGTCCACTCAACTCCCTCATCCTTACTGCTAAATGGCTCAGCTTACATTCTCTAATTTGTTTCATTAACCTTGTGCAGTCTGTCCCATGTTCAAAATGTGAATGAATAAGATTAAATAGAGCCGTGTCTGTCTGTGTTCCCATGTGAATGAATAAGATTAAATAGAGCCGTGTCTGTTCTGTGTTCCCATGTGAATGAATAAGATTAAATAGAGCCGTGTCTGTCGGTGTTCCCATGTGAATGAATAAGATTAAATAGAGCCGTGTTGTCCTGTGTTCCATGTGAATGAATAAGATTAAATAGAGCCGTGTCTGTCCTGTGTTCCCATGTGAATGAATAAGATTAAATGAAGCCGTGTCTGTCGTGTTTCCCATGTGAATGAATAAGATTAAATAGAGCCGTGTCTGTCCTGTGTTCCATGTGAATGAATAAGATTAAATAGAGCCGTGTGTTGTCTGTGTTCCCATGTGAATGAATAAGATTAAATAGAGCCGTGTCTGTCCTGTGTTCCCATGTGAATGAATAAGATTAAATAGAGCCGTGTCTGTCTGTGTCCCATGTGAATGAATAAGATTAAATAGAGCCGTGTCTGTCTGTGTTCCCATGTGAATGAATAAGATTAATAGAGCCGTGTCTGTCCTGTGTTCCCATGTGAATGAATAAGATTAAATAGAGCCGTGTCTGTTTGTGTTCCCATGTGAATGAATAAGATTAAATAGAGCCGTGTCTGTCCTGTGTTCCCATGTGAATGAATAAGATTAAATAGAGCCGTGTTGTTTTCTGTGTTCCCATGTGAATGAATAAGATTAAATAGAGCCGTGTCTGTCTGTGTTCCCATGTGAATGAATAAGATTAAATAGAGCCGTGTCTGTTTTGTGTTCCCATGTAATGAATAAGATTAAATAGAGCCGTGTCTTGTCCTGTGTTCCCATGTGAATAATAAGATTAAATAGAGCCGTGTCTGTCTGTGTTCCCATGTGAATGAATAAGATTAAATAGAGCCGTGTCTGTCTGGTTCCCATGTGAATGAATAAGATTAAATAGAGCCGTGTCTGTCCTGTGTTCCCATGTGAATGAATAAGATTAAATAGAGCCGTGTCTGTCTGTGTTCCCATGTGAATGAATAAGATTAAATAGAGCCGTGTCTGTCTGTGTTCCCATGTGAATGAATAAGATTAAATAGAGCCGTGTCTGTCTGTGTTCCCATGTGAATAATAAGATTAAATAGAGCCGTGTCTGTCTGTGTTCCCATGTGAATGAATAAGATTAAATAGAGCCGTGTCTGTCTGTGTTCCCATGTGAATGAATAAGATTAAATAGAGCCGTGTCTGTCCTGTGTTCCCATGTGAATGAATAAGATTAAATAGAGCCGTGTCTGTCTGTGTTCCCATGTGAATGAATAAGATTAAATAGAGCCGTGTCTGTCTTGTGTTCCCATGTGAATGAATAAGATTAATAGAGCCGTGTCTGTCCTGTGTTCCCATGTGAATGAAATAAGATTAAATAGAGCCGTGTCTGTCTGTGTTCCCATGTGAATGAAGAGGATTACATCGATAAGATTCATCGTGATGCTGAACAGGGGATTTACCTTTATATCTGTTACCATACCTCAGGTTGTTGTCATGTGTGTGTGTTGTGTGTGTGTGTGTGTGCGTGTGTGTTCCGTTGCCGTGTGCATGTGTGTGCATGTGTTGTGTGTGTGTGTTGTGTGGTGTGTGGTGTGTGTGTCCGTGCGTGTGCATGTGTGTGCATGTGTGTGTGCGTGTGCGTGTGTCCATTTCCCTCTTCCTCTCTCCCACTCTCTCTCTCTCTTTTGTAATAAACCTTTTGTTCATAATAACATGTTCGTGGTCATTCGAGGTACGGGACTTAAGCGTGAGTGAATTGGCTTTAAAAATCTGGTAACGGGTCAATTTGGAAACACACATTTAAAACACTCATAAAAGATGGAAGCATCTTTCATGCTGCCATGTATGAAAGCATAAAACTCTCATCCATGTCAGCCTCCGACATGGTTTTACCAGAATGTGCTGATTCGTCACATGGTCACAGTTGTTAAACCCCGATATGGGGCCCGTTCAAAAATTACGTAACGCTATTTTTAGGGAGGTGTGTACGAGCTTGACTAAACCTTACCAATAATTTTTATTCGATATTGATTGGATTTTTCGGAGTCCCTCATTGTGACATCGGAGTCCTTCATTGTGACAAGCACTCGACCCAAACAAAGCCAATGGGAATCTGACACAATAAACAGACACAGTGTATAATCATCAGAGGCCTACATGCCCCATGTGTTGTTAAGGCCCACCATAAAACCAAGATGGCGGCCACATCATTTTGTTTCGGTCCCATGGTGGGTGGAGTCAAACGACCAATGTGGGTGTGATCCGGAGGCTGTCTGACCAATGAGTGCACATTTCAAACGTCAACCTCCAACAAGAACCCCAACATTAACAACAACAACAACAACAATGAGCTCTTGTAGACCTGGGACATGTAGCAGGTAAACATAACTTTTGGTTATTTTCAACACGATAGGGGTCATTGATACCTTGTTCCATATTGTACAATTATTGTTGTGTTTATATTTGGTTACTTCCTCAATCAAAACTGCATTTTGCATCCCAGAGTCCATGGAAAGGATAGTAGAGGTAATTAATGGTTGTGGACGTACCATGACAACAAAGTGCATCAGGTTCATGCCAGGCTTGTTGGCACGCGTGTCGGCAATCTTGAGTAAAGATGTTATCTTAAAGCCGACAGCATCACCAGCTGCCCCTCCCTGGTAAGATAAACAAAACAAAGAATCACGTTTTGCTAAAAAGAAAAGTTCTAAAAGTACACAAAATCAAAACAGACATAAACCAGTGATGCCAACCTATGGTTCAGTGATTTTGATGGAGTCATTACCTTTTGTCTTGCAAAAATTTAACTGAGTTTTTAAAACAACAACAAACCTGTAAGTGTTGCAATGTAAGGATATTTAGCAATGTAAGAGCCATTTAAAAAGAGAAATTACATAAAGGCTCTGATACAGTTTGCAGGTAGGGGTAGACCACGTTGTTACCTCTGCCACCGAAGGTGGGTAGAGGTTATATTTTCACCCATCTGTTTGTTTGTTTGTGAGCAAGATATTTCAAAAAGTTGAGGACAGATTCGGACGAAACTTGGTGGATGAGTTGGTTACGTGACAAGAAGCCGATTAAATTTTAGTTCAGGTCTGAATTCAGATCAGGCCCATCAGTGGGCTACAAAACATAAAGAAATCAATCTGGTGGAGGTATGTGCTCCACCGAGTGGCCGTTCTAGTTTGTTAATGGTAAAATCAGCATAAAAAGCAAAATAAGTGTTCCATGTCCATTCACACAAGGATACATGCAAGGAAAGCCAGACAAGGTTGGAGGGGTCACTCAACCCTGCCCTTGCCATATCCACACCCAAAAACTCCTTTTTGAGGTAACACAGTTGGGGAGAAGGGGTGGTGCCAGGAGGATGGAGGGAGGTTAGGGATGAGAGAGCGTATAAATGAAAGGGAGAATGATGTGAGGAATAAAGGAATACATATAACAGGCAAGAAACCACACATTGTTTTTCTACAGGCTCTAAGGCTTGTAGAGAAGTGACACCACAAATCACAAACACACTTTTTCATTTTTTTGTATACACAGTCGAGGCTCGTGGAAGACCAATTAGTACACTGAACGGATCGGTACACAACAGAATAAAAGGAACAGTCCAGAGAGAGGGCAAACACCAAAAGCAGAGTTAAAGCAGTCTCCTGACAAATCTCACACTCTCACTATGCCTCTCCGAAAGGACCGTTTGTAACCGAAACAGGATGCAAAACACGCATGCACCGAGAAAGAAACTCCAAGGAGGAAAAACTGGAAAATTAGGAGGAATTTGGGTGGGGTTAACGAGGGTAGAAAAGATCATGGTTTTCGATTGGGGATGATGTGATGTGGTGGTCAACGGCCGTTTTGAAGACCTGGAGGGAAGAATGGGATTGAAGTTGATTCCACAGGTGAGATAAAAGAGGAACAAATGAGATTGAAGTTGATTGCATAGATCGAGGGGGGGAAGAGGAACAAATGAGTGAAGGTGAGCAGTGATCCTGGATTTGGGTAGTTTTACCAGAAGAAGCTTGATGGTAGAGACGATGTGAGCCCTGCAGAAATCTGGGGGGGGGGACAAAGGATGGAAAAGCAGAGGGTGCAAGTCCAGAAAGGAGGCGGTGGAAGACAGAAACCACCGGACCTGTCAGTGATGGCGGAGTGATAAGACCTAAAAACTCAGCTTCATCACGGGAGATTCCAAAAATGGCCTTGGCTTCCACAGCATGAAACTGAGCAAGGTGTGATCAGGCAGGGGAACCAGCCCAGAAGGGAGAGCAGTACTCCAATGGGGAAATATTCCTTTTTAAACAAGTTGTCTTTTACTTTGATGTACTCACTGGTTCTTTTTACCCATGTACTCACTGTCTCTTCATATAATCAATTCCTTATATTCATTTCTTTGTATTAAAAAGTATATCATCACATTGCCTTACCGGGACCTGTAACCTAATGTTATATCTCCCACCTCTCCTCCACTCTCCTTCCTGTCTGCTTGTAGTATTTTTGTTTGACCAGTAAAATGCCTTCTCGTGTGAAACCAATCTCACCAAGGCCAGCTGTAGGTCATCATGACCAAATATATATATATATATATATCTCTCCTCACTCTCCTCTCTCTCCTCTTCTCTCTCTCTCTCTCTCTCTCTCTCTCTCTCTCTCCTCTCTCTCTCTCTCTCTCCTCTCTCTCTCTCTCTCTCCTCTCTCTCCCCCACCTCTCTTCTCTCTCTCTCTCTCTCTCTCACCTCTCTCTCTGTGTGTGTGTGTCCTTCTTAAGTTTATGTGCAAATAATTGTGGATGTTCACATCTCAGTGTTTTGGACTCCATGGTACCGTGTAATAAATGTTCTTTGATCAAATGTACTTTTCCTTGTGGACAGTGGATTATTTGTGTATTGCAAGTTCAGTAATAGTATTTACCCCAAGTCGGTTTATGCAAAATCCACAAGAAATCCATGAAGTTGCGGATGAAAGCCTTGTTGGAGGATAAGAATTCAGGTGTGCCAAGGAAGGACTTTGTATTCTTGATAGGTTAGGTGAAGGAAAAGTTGAAGAAAATCATGGTGTTTGGTGGTTTTGGATCGACAAACGCAGAAAGAAGCTGGCAGGTCGACGAAAGTAAGAGGAAGAAGAAAAGGGGGTCGAGAAACACGTGGTTACAGGATGTGTAAGGTTAGAAGTGAAAAGTTTTCAAGAAAACTTTTTTTGTTGATCGATTTTGAAAGATTAGGTGAAGGAAAGGTTGAATAAAAAAATCGTTAAGGTATATGGTGAATGGGGGTCAGATAAAATAGAAGAAAGATGTTAGGTTAGCAGAAGGTGGATGTCTGGAGTTGCGCCGGAGGAGCGGAGGGTGCTTCTAGGTTCTTCCGGTATTTGGTATTACCTACAGTCTGGTGTTTTTTTGATTTGTCATTGGAAGGTAATGGCCAAAGTTCGCTCTTGGTGATCCCTATGAGGTGCAACTAAATGGAGGGTGGAGCGGGAGACGATGACTGGGTGTGCCCTCCGCAATGGGTTATAGCTTCCAGAGGGTCGGGCACGAAGAGGGTTAAGCCTGTTGAAGAAAGCAGTGAAGAGTCGGAGGTGTGTAAAGGAGTTCAGGCTCAAGAGGAGCCGGATGATAAATTTCCAATTATAATCTCGACTTTGGAAGGACCCAAGCTATTCATTTTCGGCAACCTGATAAAATTGGCAACTTTAATTGGGAAAGAATTTGGTGAGTCCACAGTGCTAAAAAGCTTAGATCAGGGACCTACTGATCCAGTGTAAATCAGTGGCCCAGCAGGAAAGAAGTCTGAGAGTGTCTCTCTTCAGTGGTATCCGAATCTCTGCGCTCATCCCCAGGTCATTAAGGGAATGCCGGGGAGTAATTTATGGGACAGACCTTGACATTGGTATGGATGATATCAAGAGTCATTTGGTAGATATGGGAGTATGTGATGCCCGTCGCCTCACTACGGTCAGGGATGGGGTTAAAGTGGGCACCATATATGTGGTGTTGTCCTTTCCCAACCCTGTTCTTCCTCCTAAAGTGTTTCTGGGCTACGAAACTTTTCCTGTTTGGGAGTACATCCCTCCCCCATTAAGATGTTACAAATGCCAAAGGTTTGGTTCTACTGCACAATCCTGTAGGGTTAAACAACACTGTAGAAAGTGTAATAGAGAACACGAGTATGATAGCTGGAGGAGTGTAAAAATGTGTTGTGCCAATTGTGCTGGCGACCATAGTGCAGCCTTCAGAGGTTGTTTGGAATTCCAAGGAGCGGCCAAGATACAAGTCAAAACTACTGGGAAGTTATCTTATGCAGAGGCGGTCCTCAAGGTCCCCAAAATAGTGTTGCCAATGAAGGAAGTGAATTTGATCACTAAAACTTCAGCCCCAATCAAAATACAGACAAGTTCAGTTGGTTGTCAGACCGAGTCCATAGATCAGGAATGCCAAACCGAGCATACAAGTGGCATGGTGGTTTCGAACATTTCCAGAATGGGGTTTATTGGTTTCATTACTGAGGTGGTCAATTGTACAGCTCTTGTGAAAAGGAGGTCGGAAAAAATTAACATAATCTCTTCTGCAGCCTGCAAACATCTGGGTTGGGAGGGCATTTCCTCCAAGGATATTAACAAGATATTTAACAAAACAGGTGATAAACTAGAGAGGGAGCACTCGGGAGAGTGCAAAACCTCCGCCGCCAATACTGCTGGGTCACTCAAGTGAACTTTACTATCTTATTCATTAAATATGATGTCAACAGTGCTGACAGTTATAGTTCTTTTCTCCAACATTTTTTTATGGGGGGGGGGGGGGGGTTGGAAATCACTTAAAACATGTAGAAATGCAAAAAAAAAAGAAATCGAAATTTTGTTGAAAAAAAAGTTGCAAAAAATTTTTTTTCTCTAACAATTTTTTTTGGGGGGGGGGGTTGGAAATCACTTAAAACATGTAGAAATGCAAAAATATATATATATATATTTTTCTCTAACAATTTTTTTTGGGGGGGTTGGAAATCACTTAAAACATGGAGAAATGCAAAAAAAATAAAAAAAAATTTTCTCAATTTTTTTTGGGGGGGGGGGGGGGGTGGAAATCACTTAAAACATGTAGAATGCAAAAAATATATATATATTTTTCTCTAACATTTTTTTTGGGGGGGTTGGAATCACTTAAACATGTAGAATGCAAAAAAAAAATATTTTCTCTAACATTTTTTTTGGGGGGGGGGGGACCAAGTCCAAAATCTAATGGCATGATCCTTGGACCATACCTAATCCCCCACCAAGTTTCGTCGAAATCCGTCGAGGAGTTTTTCCGTAATACTGTTCACAAACAAACAAAACAAACAAACAAACAAATAAATAAACCAATGTCACCCGCAGGGTGACCCATATCTTGCCAAAAGGTGACCACGTGTGACTTCTTTAAGGTCACACTGAGGTGAACAGAGCTGCTATCCACCAGGAGCGACTCCTTGAGGAATATCTGCCTACGAGAGATTCCGATGAGAATCGTTCTACAGAGTAACCATGAAAAATATGCGTTTGCCTCATAATGTCACCAAATGATGTCATAATGTCTCAAGCTTGACATATCTAGAAAGCACTCATCGAGCTGTTCAATTTGAGGTACTACACGATATGGTTCCTAAAACTTGAAATTTGACCTTGGGGTCAAATATGTTTGACCTTAGGCGCTAACCATGAAGGTCAAGGCCAATCGCCACCAAAAATTAATCAGCTGAGCGCCAGACCATGAACTATATTCCCATGAAGTTTGAAGACGATCCGATCAAAATTACTACAAAAATAAGGGTTTCGTCGACTCCCCTGATTTGCGACAAAGTGACCTTGACCTTTGACCTTGACCTTCAAAATTTTTATGCGCTGAAAGGGACCTCCATAGGCCTCTGATATGCGAAGTTACAAAAATTTCCAATGATAACTGTGCTCTGCAGAATTATTTATACGTGATTACAGACAAACAAACAAAAAAATAAAATAAAAAAAAATAACATACAAGCTGACTAACATATCTTGCAAAACTTCGTTTTGGCAAGATAACAAACAGAAAGGAGTGAAAACAGTAACCTCCGATCTTCGATGAGAAAAAGAAGAAGAGAGAAGAGAGACAGAGAGAGAGAGAGACAGAGGAGGAGAGAGAGAGAGAGAGAGAAGAGAGAGAGGAGAGAAGAGAGAGAGAGAGAGAGAAGAGGAAGAGAGAGAGAGAGAGAGAGAGAGAGAGAGAGAAGACCAGTTCTGATGCCAAACAGTCCCAGACTCAATTGATTAATGCTAATAATTCAATGGAATGCTAAAGTCTCGTGGCCCATGGATCTGAATTGAAATTTTTTTATCTCCGATTTGGTAATTAAACCGGATATAATATGTTTACAAGAAACATGGCTCAAGAAACATAATCGACTCTATATTCCGGGTATACCCTTGTACGTCGGGATAGAGCAAGTGGGAATGGGTGGCTGTGGGATTCTGTAAATTTGTATTCCTTCTCGGTAATGGAAGGCATTGCAGAATTGGAGTGTAACCTTATCAAGATCCATGGCTCAAGGGGAATGGTGTCTATTATAAATTTCTACAATCCCTGTCAATCATTGGAGCACAAGAGGCTCCAGGAGGCTTTTAGAAGGGAGGATGGGGTGGTCCTTGTATGTGGGGATTTCAACAGTCATAACATTCTTTGGGGGCTCTCAAATCACGGACAGAAATGGTGAATATACCGAGGGTTTGATTGATGAATTTGATATGGTGGTATTGAATGATGGAACGGGGACATGTAGTAATCCATCTGAAGGGAAGATGTCCCCTCTGGATCTTACTCTCATTTCATCAATCGAAGCAGTGAGATGTGATTGGAAGGTCCATGACAACAACCTTGGAAGTGATCACTTTCCAGTGATCATGAATTTTAAATTAGAAAGAGATCCTGAGGACCCACAAGGACTGGCTTCTTGGAACTTTCCCAAGGCGGACTGGGGTCTTTTCTCATGTCGATGTTCCAATGAAGTGAAGGAAGGAATTGTCGATAGTGATATTGAAAGCCTCAACAGGAATATTGTCCTAATTATGAATAACATAGCTGGGGATACAATCCCAACTTCCAGAAGCCCAGTGGGTAAGAAAATCAAAGTCCCTTGGTGGGATGAGGGTTGCAAACAAGCGATCCAGGAATGAAGGACAGCTCTTAAAAGATTAAGGAGAACCGTTAGGTTGGAGGATGTCATGGAATATAAAAGGAAAAGGGCGTATGCTCAAAGGACTGCCTCTTGGAAACAGGCAAAGACTGCCTCTTGGAAATTATTCTGTTCTTTGATTAATCCGGACACCCCACTTAAAACCATATGGAAAAGAGTAAAAAGTATGTAGGGTGTTAAATCTGGATGGAAGTCCATTCCAGTGATTATCTTACAAAACAAAAATCTTTTGTTCAAATATAGACAAGGCAGAGGCCCTGGGCCAATTCTTTTCTGGAAGTGGGGATGACATCATAAAGTTTGATGAGTTGGAAGCTCATACTCCTGGTGACTCCAACGCAGTTCTGCCTCGAAATTCTTCACTTCATCTTGACTTCACTCTTCGGGAGCATAAACAGGCAATCCAGAAGGCTAGAAATAGTGCCCCAGGCCCAGATCGGTTATCGTTTCTCATGTTCAAGCACTTGGATGATCGGGTGCTGGCTGTGATCCAAAGACTCTTCAATAAGGTTTGGGCTTTAGGGAAACTTCCCTGTGGTTGGAAACACTCAATTGTAACCCCTATCCTTAAAGATGGGAAAGATAGTGCAGCCCCATCTTCATATCGTCCGATTTCTCTTATTTTCAGTTGTCGGCAAATTAATGGAGAAGATGGTGAACAATCGCTTGGTTTTCTTCCTGGAAAAGAACAACCTCAGGACTGTATAAATTCCAGAGCAGGTTCAGAAAGGGACAGTCTGTTATAGACCACATTACACTACTGGCAAATGAGGCTAGGAAATCCCTAAATAATCAGGAGTCTCTCCTGGGAGTGTTC
>CM068954.1:1390256-1407637 GCA_035128595.1 Eptatretus atami
ACCTCATCTTTCTTCCTTGCCTGCCAGCTAAAACCATTTTAAACACCCTCATCTTACGTCTTGCCTGCCCACATCGCCATTTTTACAAACCCGTTCATTCTTCTTACCTACCAGCTAACCAATTTTAACCCTCCGTCTTATGTCTTTCCTGCCAGCTCACCATTTTTGCACCCTCACTCTTACTTCTGCTGCCAGCTCCACTAATTTTCCAACGCTCATCAGACTTCTTACCTGCAGCTAACCATTTACACCGTCATCTTTACTTCTTGCTGGTAGCTCATTAATTTACACGCGTCATCACATTCTGCCTTGACGATGCCAATTTTAACACCGTCATCATTACTCCTTGACTGGTAGCAAATACACCTATATTTCTTGACTACTCACTTTTACCCATCGTCTTCTCCTGTGGTACTCACATTTTACACCCATCTATCTTACTCCTGCTGGTAGCTCACATTTAAACCTCATCTACTTCTTCCCTGTAGCGTGCTACTATTTACACCATCATCTTCTTCTTGCACTGGTCAGCCTCATACCATTTTACACCTTTGTCATATTCTCCTGATGGTACACTCATATTTTACATCCATCTTACTATCCTCTTACTGGTAGCTCACTCATTTTACACCCTCATGCTTACTTCTTGCCTGCCAGCCCTAGCCTTTTTACAACGCTCATCTTACTTCTTGCCTGGTATCTCAACTATTTACACTCTCATCATACTTCTTGCCTGGCTGCACCCATTTACAACCCTTGTCGTTCTTCTGCCACTGAGAAGCTAACCGTTTACAACATTCGTATTACTTCTTGCATGAAAGCTCACCTATTTTTACACCCTCATCTTTCTCTTGCCTACCAGCTACCATTTTGCATCAACCCTCATTTTCTTCTTGCCTACCAGCTCACCATTTGCACCCTCATCTTTCTTCTTGCCTGCCAGCTAGCCATTTAACACTCTCAATCTTACTTCTTTACCGTACCAGCTCACCGTTTTAACACCATTGTCTTACTTCTTGGCGCTGAAAGCTCACCATTTAACACCCTCATTCTTCTTCCTTGCCTGTAGCTCAACTATTTACACTCCTCATCTTACTTTCTTGCCTGCAGCTCCCCATTTTGCACCCTCATCTTACTTCTTCTCCTGCCCTCACCATTTTACACCCCTCATTTACATCTTGCCTGACAGCTATCCATTTTTACACCCTCCATCTTTTTCTTTTCTTGCTGACAGCTCACATTTTTAACAACCCGTCATCTTGACTTCTTGCCTGTGCTCAAACCATTTTACACCTCATTTGACCTCGTCATTTTTTTCTTCTTGCCCTGAAGCTCATCATTTTATTCAACCTCATCTTACTTTCTTGCCTGGTAGCTCAACCAATTTTAAACACCTCATCTACACGTCACATTCTTCTTGCTAAACCGCTAAGCCTTTACACCTCATTTACTTCTTACGTACCAGTCACATTTACACCCTGCGTCTTACTTCTTAGTATTTTACATTTTTTTTACAAAAGAACATTTTAACACCCTCCGTCTTACTTCGCCTGACAGCTAGCCATTTTACACGCCTCATTCTTACTCTTGCCTGACCGCTCACCATTTTAAACACCCCTCATCTTATTCTTGCTTGCCAGCTCAACCATTTTACACCCTCATCTTAGTCTATTATGTCTTATCTTCTTTAACTGCTTTCAGTTTATTTAACTTCTTGCCTGCAATAGCCATTTTAACACGTCGTCTTACTTCTTGCCTGGTGGCTCACTATTTTACACCTCATCCTTACTTCTTGCCTGGTAGCTTCACTATTTTACACCCTCATTTAGGCTTTCTTATTCTCTTGCTTGCCAGCTCACCATTTTCACCCTCATAACTCTTCTTACTTCTTTCGCCTGCCAGATAAGCCATTTTTACACCCTCGTCTTACTTTCTTGCCTGGTACTCACGTATTTTACATCCTACCTTATTCTTGCCTGGCAGCCACCATTTTTATCCGTAATCTTTTACTTATGCCTGGCACACACCATCTCTACAGTCATGGAAAATGATCACAGGATTTGAGTTTCACTGAGTTAACAGGAGTACACGCAGAGAAGCACCAATCCTGGAGTTTTGCTGGAGTTTTCGATGGAAGTTAAATCACATTGGATATCATCAAGCGACTGAATAATTCTCTCTTGACCGAATGGAGCTTCATACCATGCCAGCATTGAAGTTCACAATCTCCATGGGTTTCAAATGCCTATTAACGCAGATTCTATTAATCAATAACCCCTTTTGAAGAGAAGCTTATTCACGGCAACTGGACATTTAAGGTGCACCCGCTTCCATCAAAGTGAATCATTTACTTCATGGACACGTCTGAATTGGCCCACTGGTGATACGCTGTCGTCGTTTTTTTGCTTCTTCTTAAGTCGTGATTGTATTCACGCGCATCAATCTGAACAGCTTGTGAGACACTACTCAGACTGGTGAAGTCATCAACCTTTACAGCGGTGAGCAGAAGTCGGATACATCGATTTTTAGATACCCTTATCGCTAAAAAGAATGCCAGATTCCCCCCAACAATAGTCAGAACTTCACCTCAACAGCAGAGAGGCACCTGAATCCTCAACAGTGGAGAGTCAACGAATTCATAGTCAACAACCAATAGTAGTCATGCCTTCCACCCTAGAAACACCACAATAGCCACTTACCTGATAACCAATACGTCAACTTCACCCTAACTCCCCCACATACATCAGCCTTACACCCTCAACACCAGCATAGTCAGCCTTCCACCGCTCACGCACACATAGTCAGCCTTCACCCTAAACACCAATAGTCACGCTTTCACCTTCACCACCACATAGTCAGCCTTCACCCTCATCACCACATTAGTCAGCCTTACAACCCCTCAAGAACCAAGATAGTCAGCCTTCACCTACACCAAGATTTAAGTCAGCCTTCACCCTCCAGGACCATAATCAGTCAGCCTTCAAGTCTTTTCTTTTCTCTCAAACTTTCTCATCACCAATGCCACGTTATGTACCGAGATATCCTTCTTCTCAACAATGGCGTTCAATGCCCCCAAATCTCAAACATGACATCTGGGGCATCTGTCAAGCATCCAACAATGTAGAGCACACATCTCACTTTCTGAGTTATCCGCCAATGGATTTAAGATACCCCAATAACTGTCGGATTTTTCTCAAGAAACACAAACAAATGGGTTGCTCTCAACAGTAATTGTTTCCTTTGGTTTGAATTATTGAGGCTTCGGTGTGGTACAAAGTGACGTACTTGGCCAACATTTCTGGGTCTACAACAATGACATAGTTTCTCTGGAAAATCCTCCATTACTGTATTTTATGCAGATAATGAAACTCCACATATCTGGAATATCTATAAAAAAAATAAGTGTCGTGTGGTGTGCTGTGTGTGTGTGTGTTGTGTGTGTGTGTGTGGTGTGTGTGTGTGTGTGAGTGTCTAGTGTGTGAGTGTGTGAGTGTGTTGTCCTCCATAAATTCCAAATCCATGAAACCTTAGTAGTGCCCCAACTTTGCCGCATATGAAGGGAATCCAACGGAGTGCAGTGAGAACTGGGTATTTGGATAAATTCAAACGCCCTTTTGACAGATATTAATGGCTTACCTTCATGAAAGGCTTATTCTTGATCAGCCCTACTTCATTCGTGCAGGGGTCCTTTTGATTCCAGTACTCTATAAATCCTTTGCCTTGGAAACACGATCTAACTCTCAATGGACTATTAAAGTAATAATAATCGAATATGAATTTCACAGATTTGAGGATTGGATCTGGTGGAATGAAATATGGTCAAAATCTGGAGTGAAATTTGAAATTTTAAAGAAATTACGGATTAAAAGTTATTTATTTAAGCAAAGCATTAAACTCAACTTTTTCTACACTGTTCGGATGATTATATTGAGTAGACATGATTAAGAAATGTGTATGAAATTGTACTTCATTCAGTGCAACAAAAACACTAATGAACCAAAACAGCAGGATTACCGAGACGACAGAAGCTCCTTTTGGCAAGCCATAGGCCAATACAATACAGTCAACAGGAGTCATTTATTGGGCAAAATGAACGATGAGGTCTTCTCAGTGCGCAGTTTGTTTGTTTTACGTAGATCCCCACTTTTTTCACCTTTTTGTACGATTCTGTTTCATTATACCCACATCCTTTCTACGGGAACACAATACAAAATGGTCAGTCCTCTACTGGCCCGGCTCAAACTAACGACGGCAGAGTTCGGAAAACCAACGAGGCTCAATTTGACTGTTGGATAGTTTAAATTCTATTAATTTTTCAGTGAGCGTAAATGAAGATAATCTTCAACAACGTTCAATAATATGTGACCTCGAGTAGTTCAGCAGAACTACTGCGGTTGTTAACAGATTAAAGGTGTGAGCTGGCAAGTAAAGATGCTGAGCTATCTACTGTGTGTATATCTACACTGATACAATAGGGAATTTATAGCTAACTTTTTCACTGAATGCTCCCGACTTATTCAAAGAGAACGAGACTCTCTCTATCAGTCGAGCTGCTCATGTGGTTCTCATGTTGGTTTGTCACAATTAATATGACTCTGTATCTGCAACGCATGAAGTATGTACATTAGCTCGGCAATGCTTAAGCAGAAAACGAGAGCTGGTCCACCGTGCCTTGCGTCACAATGATTCGCTCATTTGGGACGCCCTGCGACGTAGAAATCATGTGTTGCTGTGATTGTGTTGATGGTTGTTTGTTTTTGTGTTGCTGTGTAGTGCTGTGGTGTGTGATGTGTGTAATGATGGGTGTTGTGTGTTAGATATATTTTTACATACTCACATTCTTAATCACTAGCTTGGGCTCCAATTGAGAACTCAAAATATTTAATGATCTCACAAATAGATTAAGAACAGTGATTTTTAAAATCTAAAAATCTTTTGTATAAATGAACACTCGCTCAATTAGAAGATGCAATTAAATTATAAAGCGGTATATTTAATCCGGTATTTCTTAAATAGATCGTCATATTATGCATAACACAAAAGGTGCATATTCCACTACCTCCTAGGGATTGTGTGGCGGACGAGTGCCTGCTAAATGTCCATGTTATTAGTGGCTGTAGATTCGATACACTTTCAATTCATAATACACTATTTCAATAGATTGAGTGCATCGAACGGCATCAACAATGAACTGTAATTATATTCTCTTTTAACAAACCTGATAAGAGCATACCGTTGTGGGCTCATTCATATTCACATTAGGATCGAACAGATAGGTATTAGGAGTAAGAAATGCTCTCAGATTGTCTGGTTGATATTTGTAATCAAAAGATACTCCGGTGTTACAAAAGGCTTCAGAACAAATCGGTCTTACAGTAAGTTGAGTTTGATCATAACAGCCGTATCTAAGTTATCAAATAGTGTGGTAATCGGGGTACAGCCTGCACGAATTGAGTGGGAGTTACTCAACAAAGGCCGAGGTCGATTTTTTATATCAAACTACTGAGGAGATTATACCAACCATGACCTAGAAATGTAAAATAAACCAAATATTATCTTCTGATGCTCATCTGGAGTGCGAACTCGTATGATACGCGAGTTAGATGAGCTTTCCCTTCAGCGACTGGGAGACACAAATTACCTTGTAATGTTTACCAGTGAAGGAGGGAGAGGACGTAACAGCGAGATTATTAGACTTTTTAATCCTTCAGTAGGTTATCATGATATGAAGTCGAGTGCACATGCTACTCTCACTTTGTACGACAACTTGACTAGCTTATCACTACTCGCTCGAATCACTCCACACAACACATCACGCCAAGCTGTTTTAAAGAACCTTAACATAGTTCTACTACAACACATCCTCCACCTTGAAAACGATCCACATAATGCAACGCATTGGTCCTTATCCTCTATCTTGTTTTTTTGAATCGCCTGAAGCAAGGGTGAAGCTTTTTCAATGGCTTTTATGGAGTCTATCATCATCTAACACTACATCACTTATATTTTTTAATACAGTACATGTTAATCGGCCACTCACACTGACCTCTATTGGCCGATCCGATGACCGAAAATTGCTGATATAGGCGGCACTTATAATACATAATAATCATATTACCATAAGACAGGTGTGTGTGTGTGTATGTGTATGTTGGTATGTGTATGTGTATGTGTATGTGTATGTGTGTGTGTGTGTGTTGTGTGTGTGTGTGTGACGGTGTGTATGTGTGTGTGTGCGTGCGCGCGATGTCCACGAGAAACGTCGGCGCGGACCCTTTGGGGCGTGAGGACATTCCTGGTGTTTGGCTTCATGGTTAGGAGTGGTGGGCTTTGCGGATTCCTAGGTCCAATTGAGTTCAAAATCGCCCTCAGCTGTTGAATTAATACCAGGTGGATTACTCGGCCTGTCATCCTTCCGAGGTCGGCAGTAATGAGTGCCAGCGTGGCTGTATACTGTCGTCGACTGACGACCCGTCAGCATTGTGCCCAAAAGCCAAGGAGACTGTCTTAGCAGCACCACTACCTCTGCACAGAGTATGGGTCCAATATTCTGCCTCTCTCCTCTGGTGAGAACATCGTTGTGGACCCCTGTCATGCGAGGAACATCGTATACAGACCTGTCTGCGAGAACATCGTTACGGACCCTGTCTGCAAGGACTTGTTCTTTTAGCAACAACACTTCCACCACCTCGCTCATTCTCATTCCTTATTGGGATCTTGAATTCATTATCCTCCCACCAAAACAAACTTCACCTTGAACTGCTGACTCTGAAATCACGATCTCTCAGCTTTGTCAGTCCACCTTCGTCGGCTCTATACAAGGCCCAGACATCTTAAAGAAACAATCTTTTATACCTTGTTCCATCACAGTCCCACAACAAAAGTAAAATGTCTCAAAATATCGTCGGTGGATGGTAAATTCAGAAGAGGGATTGATGGTGTCTATTGTGGCAGTCGTAATGTGGCATCGTAATGTGGTGTCCATTCTTCCTTGTGTTTGTTTGTTTGTTTGAGATTTACATACCCTCTATGTTTTTATACATTTTTCTTAACAAAGTTTTTTTTACTTGATATATATGAGAAGTCAGTAAATTTTCTGACATTTGACAGATTTTTTTTTATTATGTAATTTTTTTATTTCTCACAAAATACAACCGTCGTTCTGTGATGGGAAGATTAGGGGCAGGGAGAGGGAGGGGAGGGAGAGATTGCGGAGGAGGGAGAGAGGGGGGAGAGGAAGGGAGTGAGGGAGCGATAAAGGGGTGGAGAGCAAGATGAGGTGAGGAAGGGGGGAGCTAGGAGGGGGGGGGAGAAGAAAGCAGGGGAGTGCGAGAGAGCAACCCCTCACTACAATGGGCTATACACTCTGGAAGGGCAGTGGAGCGAGGAGATGGGGAGAAGAGGTGAGGGCTTCCTGGACTTGCACTTGGTAGGGAGACTTGAGGGTAAATGGCGGGAGGACTCTGACTTGCGTTTGAGAGTGGGACTTGTAGGGTGTGGATAGTGCAGGATTGAACGAAATGTGGTACGTTGAACACAGCACGTTAATATAAGCAAGTGGAGACCGCCTGGAAATGTTCCATTGGGGGTGTGAGGGTGGAGAGGGGAGGGCGAGGAAGGCATGTGGATGGAATGGGAAGGCAGCTGAGGGAAGGAAGGCCGCATGAGGGGAAGGGAATGTGGTGTGAGGAGGGGAGGCAGCGTGAGGGGAAGGGAAGGCAGCGTGAGTGGAAGGGAAATGAGGTGTGAGGGAAAGGGAAGCAGCATGAGCTGGGGAAGGGATTGCAGCGTGAGGGGAGGGAAAGGGCAATAAAACGTGCCAAACAGCAACATTTCTTTAATACACTATGTTTCTGTCTAAAACAGGTGGGAGCAATATATAAAACTCACGCTATCACCTGGCAAAGGCCTACCTGAATGCATGCATGCTCGCACATCAGCAGCCTTGCCAACCATCCTGGTCGCTCGCTCAGCAATCTGAAATTCGTACCTGCCAATCTTGGAACGCATATAATTTCAAAACTAAATCGTCAGTTCTTAACAGTCCCTTAACAGAGGGGGGCGATGGGGATGAGGGGGAGGGCAAGTGTTGGAGAGAGAGGTATAGAGAGAAGGATGGGGAGAGGAAAGGGAAGGAGAGGGTGGGAGAGGAAGGGGAGAACGCAAGAGTGAGGGAGAGGGGTGGGAGAAAGAGGGAGTGGAGAGAGAGGGGAGAGGGATGGAGAGAGAAAATAATCGTGGAGAGAGTGAGGGAGAGGAGTGGGAGAGTGGAAGGAGTGGGAGAGAGAGTGAGAGGAGTGGGAGAGAAGGGGAGCGAGACGAGGGAGAGGGGTGGGGAGAGAGTGAGAGGGGTGGGAAGAGGGGGTAGAGGAGTGGGGAGAGAGAGAGAGTGAGAGGGTGGGAGAGAGAGGTGGAGGGGGTGGGAAGAGAGTGAGGGGAGGGAGAAGGGGGATTCGGTAGATGAGACATCCAGGTTTAACATCCATCAAAGAGGCGGCACACACATTGCTGAATCACCTGCCTGTGAAACTGGACGATACTGAAGACAGTTTATAGCTGATCGGGATTCAACCAGGGCTAGCAGTTTAGAGCAAGCGTACATACCCTCGCCAATCCTGCCATGATGTGGTGATTCATTGCTTTGTAACAACTGAAAACATTTGTAGCCATGGTAAATTATCTAATTATTTTGCTTCCTAACTCTGAGATGTTCCCATGGAGAACCCTGCGGTAATCACCATTTAAGCTTGTAAAAAGATCGAAGCTTGAAGAGCACACCAAAGCAAGCACTCCAACAAAACGGTTGAAGAAACTTTTAAAAAATGAAAAGGTTTAATTTTTAAAACAGCTCACCTGGATTTATGTCAGCGTAAGCTGATTGCGAACGAGCAGTGTCCGTAGGTCGAGTCTGTAACACTTTAGTCATATCGCTTGAAATCAAACAACGATTTTGATGAAACCTGGCCACAAGCTCATTATCTACGCGCTCACAAGGTGTATGACCCGTATCAAAATATCCACCCATCTAAAGGGTCTAACCAGGAATATTTTTTTTTAACCACCACCCCCAACCCAAAAAACAACAACAATAAGGTTTTGCTCTCTTCTCCAAAACTACACGCACCATTTTGATGACTTGACCACAACCTTCATCACTTGTTTTTATGGTAAGTTTATCGACCGATCAAAATCTGCGCTCATTAAGGGGGTGTACGGGGGGAGGGGGGTTTTTGAAACCAAATTCATCCAACCATTTGGACCATACTCGTTACTAAGCGTCGGTGCGCCGAAGCAACTGTCCTGGACTCTTGCGCACAATCCTGGATGGCGTCGCCATTCCGACACAGGACCTCAATGGCTCAATCATCCCAGCAAGCTGCTACCATTTTATGACCCTCAGAAGATGACAGGCTGAGTCACCCCCTGGTATTTAATTCAACGGAAGCAGGATTTGAACTCAGGAACCGAGGACCAATCCCACCACCCTAACATAAAGCCAACACCAGGTGTGGTTGACCCCTCCCCCCCCCAAAGTAGGTATTTGTTTCTCTTCTCCGAAACTACAGACACTATTTCGATGAAAAGATTGACAACACCTCATCACCCATGACGTACAAAATGCATATCGACTGCCCTCAAAATTGCAACTCACTAAGGGGGCTTACGGGTCCAGGTTTGACTGCCAAAATAGGTATTTGGCTCTCTTCTCCGAAACTACACACACCATTTTAATGAACGACAACAACCTTCATACACCCATTATGTAGCAAATTTTTGTTCACAGCATAAAAAAACAGGGACTGGGGGTCTGCAAGGCAGTTTGAGTGACTTGCTCCTGAACTTTCCTGACTCCCTGAAATCTGGTGAAAGGTGAGATTCCAGGACAGGTGGTCCCTATGTTTTTTTTTACTGTATCTATCTATGTTTGAAGTGATGGGTCATATATGAAAAAGAATCATACAAAAAGGGAAACATCGACAAAATAAAATTGCACAATTACAGCGAGCGAGCCACCGCCCGAGGGACCGCACACACGACAACGAGGGGACAAACGCAGGCAAGTAGGACCTGAACTTTGTTAAGTTCGAATCGATATATTCGTGACAGTGAGAATATTTTGGCCATGTATGACCATGACTTGGAAACGAAACAACCAAGCTTGCCAGGTTGGGCCTAAGCTCAGCAAGCACTTGCCAACAAAATGGGTTGATAATGCTTCGATCGCTGATCGATCATATCAAACTTATGCACCGGAGATCCCGGTATGCCAAGCAATGTTTCAAATTGTGACAAATTAACACTTTTTTTTAGTCGTCGGAACTACTGCTGAAGTCAATAAAGAAGTTTAAATTTTGTAATTCGGCTGAGATTAAGAGATTCCTGAGTTATGGCATGTGCAGAAATTAACTAAGCCATGAATGAATGGCATCTCCAGCATCTTTAAGCTTGCAATGTATCAGCGATCTGTAGTGTATGATGATCAGGCATCGATGATATGAGTGAGGAAAGTGGAAAAAAACAACTTTATCGTGATAAACTGTTGTGGCCTGTTCCAAGTCAATCACAATTGTTGAGCCAGGTCAAATAAGTGGCAATTAAGACCAAAGCAAGGGACAGCTTCGAAGCAGAGGCTGTTAATCATCTTCAAAAGAGATGTTTTAAATTAAGCCAAACACCAAATTTTTATTCATCCATTCCTGTCGCATGGTTATTTAATGTGGCCATGCGAGTTCAGCCACGAGTTCCATGGTTTGAAGACATGATTGAGGCTCGCGAAGAGTTATAGCGAAAGAAGGGAACACAATGGAAAGGAGAAACACTAACAACCTCTTCCGGATCTTGAACTTTCGATTAAATGAAATGTTTTATCAATTAAATCATTCGGGCCTTGCATGTGTCCTTCAGAGACTGCGTTCATATAACACAGAACTGATTGTCCCCTATATCATGCTTTTCAAAAAATTCCATCGCAGAAGTACATTATAGACAAATGTATACCATTTAAAATTACATCTTAAAAACAATAAATAAATTAACATAATCACAATTAAATTATAAAACATCTGTTTTGTTTCCAAACACCGCTATAATAGACATAATTAACACGAACTAGTCCGAAACCAATATGCCAATGTGGAACATCTAAATGCAGTTTTACACTTCAATGTCGTCATATGACCGAAAAGTGGTCTACCGAGAGATGAATGAAAGATCAAATAAAATAAATAAAACAAAACGATAGACCATTCATATGATCATGAACGCAAATTTTGAAAACAGAAAAAATGTGCGAATTGAGAAAAGGGAGCCGGTTATGGCTGCCAAACGAATCATTTATTTATTTATTTGCATATTCCACCATCTTATCAAAAATCGGAAGTGAAAGATAAGCTGAATAGTATGTATTCAATCATTCATTAATGTAGCGTCGGTTACAACGTATCGGTTCTACTGAAGCGTTTCTTGCTAGGGTTACATCTGGACCTGGTCGCTGCTTCGACACAGATGGATAGTCATGAACGAAAAAAACAAGGAGGCATAAATAAACAAACCATTCAAATAACGGAGAATGTAAGAACTAACCTGCAGCTGCAGATCGAAGTGTCGCGATGTCCTTCATCAAGCTCTCAACAGAAAATTACAACACCTTTCCGCCTGCAGAACCATTACATCAAGGCGGAGTGCGTAGCTTTGGGGTTAAATGGATGTAAGTCGAGTTTGGGAAACGAGTGAAAAGAATGTTCACCATGTTATCACAAAAACCCAAGGTCATATCTTCCTATTTCAATAATATGCTTATCTAAAGAGATGAAATGCACACAATGGACTCTTCATAATTTCAATTGGTGATAATTAGAAAATATACTTCAAATCCAAATGTGATAACCTTCATCAACCACCAGCAGTGACTACTGACCCTTACTCAACTACTACTCGAGATCCCAGAAGGTTGAGCAGGTTTTCCTGCGGGAGCATAACAGTAACAGTTCGGTCCAACACAGCAAGTAACACGAAGAACAACTTGTGTTTTTACAAAAAAATAATTCAGCATTTCTTGGGATTTGTCTGAGTAGCATGCAACTCATCCTTACAACCGCGTGTGTGATCAATATGGCAAAAACCTGAGCAAGAAATACATTTTGTTAAAATACTACCGGAAGCTCATCTCGACATTTTCATACCCCTTCTCCCTCGTTGTGAAGTGTGCCTGAGACTTTTGTGGAGGAGCACTCCCCAGCAGGATTCCACTCTTGTCACTCACACCACCTCATGGCATCTCCCATTTCAACGACAGAGCAATGAAAATTGAGCACTATTCAGCACCACCACTGAAACCCTACTGTTGTCACTACAATGACACTATGATTCCCCTTCCACGACAATTCCCTCCTCGTGCTCTGGAGCATCCATTCATTGTCACCTGACTGTTTTCCTTTTGCCTGTTCCATGCATCCTGCTCTTCCATGACCATATATATACTATATATATATATATTATTATATATATATATATATATATATTATATTTATTATTATATCTTCTTACCTACCAGCTAACCATTTTACACCCTCGTCTTATGTCTTTCCTGCCAGCTCACCATTTTGCACCCTCCTCTTACTTCTTGCCTGCCAGCTCACCATTTTACACGCTCATCAGACTTCTTACCTGCCAGCTAACCATTTTACACCGTCATCTTACTTCTTGCCTGGTAGCTCATTAATTTACACCCTCATCTTACTTCTTGCCTACCAGATCGCCATTTTACACCCTCATCTTACTTCTTGCCTGGTAGCTCACTATTTTACATCCTCATTTACTTCTTTCCTGGTATCTCACATTTTACACCCTCTCTTAACTTCTGCCTGGTCAGCTCATTTTAAACCCTCATCTTACTTCTTGCCTGTAGCGTCACTATTTTACACCTCTCTTACTTCTTGCCTGGATCGCCTCATTTTTACACCCTCTCTTATTTCTTGCCTGAAACTTCCATTTTACACTCCTCATCTTACTTTCTTCCTGGTAGCTCACCATTTTACACCCTCATCTTACTTCTTGCCTGCCAGCTAGCCATTTTACAACCTCATCTTACTTCTTGCCTGGTATCTCACTATTTTACACTCTCATCTTACTTCTTGCCTGGCTGCACACCATTTTACACCATTGTCGTTCTTCTTGCCTGAGAGCTAACCGTTTTACACCATTGTCTTACTTCTTGCATGAAAGCTCACCATTTTACACCCTCATCTTTCTTCTTGCCTACCAGCTCACCATTTTGCACCCTCATCTTTCTTCTTGCCTACCAGCTCACCATTTTGCACCCTCATCTTTCTTCTTGCCTGCCAGCTAGCCATTTAACACCCTCATCTTACTTCTTACGTACCAGCTCACCGTTTTACACCATTGTCTTACTTCTTGCCTGAAAGCTCACCATTTTACACCCTCATCTTACTTCTTGCCTGGTAGCTCACTATTTTACACCCTCATCTTACTTCTTGCCTGCCAGCTCACCATTTTACACCCTCATCTTACTTCTTGCCTGACAGCTAGCCATTTTACACCCTCATCTTTCTTCTTGCCTGACAGCTCACCATTTTACACCCTCATCTTACTTCTTGCCTGGTAGCTCACCATTTTACACCCTCATCTTACACCGTCATCTTTCTTCTTGCCTACCAGCTAGCCATTTAACACCCTCATCTTACTTCTTACGTACCAGCTCACCATTTTACACCCTCGTCTTACTTCTTAGTATTTTACATTTTTTTACAAAAAGACATTTTACACCCTCGTCTTACTTCGCCTGACAGCTAGCCATTTTACACGCCTCATTCTTACTCTTGCCTGACCGCTCACCATTTTAAACACCCCTCATCTTACTTCTTGCTTGCCAGCTCACCATTTTACACCCTCATCTTACTTCTTGCCTGCCAGATAGCCATTTTACACCCTCGTCTTACTTCTTGCCTGGTACCTCACTATTTTACATCCTCACCTTACTTCTTGCCTGGCAGCACACCATTTTATACCCGTATCTTACTTATTGCCTGGCAGCACACCATTCTACAGTCATGGAAATGATTCACGGATTTGAGTTTCAATGGAGTTAAACAGGAGTACACCAGAGAACACCAAGTCCACTGGAGTTTTGCTGGAGTTTCGATGGAGTTAAATCACATTGCAGCAATATCATAAGCGATGAAATTCCTCTCTTGACGAATGGAGCTTCATACCATGCACAGCATTGAAGTTCACAATCTCCAGTGGGGTTTCAATCCTATTAACCGCAGGACTTCTATTATCATACCCCTTTTGAAGAGAAGCTTATTCCCACGGGCACTGGACATTTAGGGCACCCGCTTCATCAAGTGAATCATATTACTTCATGGACACGATGCTGAATTGGCCCACTGGTGATACGCTGTCGTCGTTTTTCTTGCTTCTTCTTAAAGTCGTGATTGTATTCACACGCACTCAATCTGAACAGCTTGTGAGACACTACTCAGACTGGATGAAGTCATCAACCTTTAGCGGTGAGCAGAAGTCGGATACCATCGATTTTAGATAACCTTATCCATAAGAAGAATGCCAGGATTCCCCCAACAACAGATAGTCAGCCTTCACCCTCAACAGCAGAGAGGCAACCTTGATCCTCAACAGTGGAGAGTCAACCTTCATAGTCAACACCAGATAGTAGTCAGCCTTCACCCTAAACACCACATAATCAACCTTCACCTGAAACACCAGATAGTCAACTTTCACCCTCACCACCACATAATCAGCCTTCACCCTCAACACCAGATAGTCAGCCTTCACGCTCACCACCACATAGTCAGCCTTCACCCTAAACACCACATAGTCAACTTTCACCTTCACCACCACATAGTCAGCCTTCACCCTCAACACCACATAGTCAGCCTTCACCCTCAACACCAGATAGTCAGCCTTCACCCTCAACACCAGATAGTCAGCCTTCACCCTCCAGACCAGATAGTCAGCCTTCAAGTCTTTTCTTTTCTCAAACTTTCTCATCACCAATTGCCAGTTATGTCACACGAGATATCCTTCTATCTCAACAATGGCTCAATGCCCCCAAATCTCAAACATGACATCTGGGGCATCTCAAGCATCCAACAATGTAGAGCACACAATCTCACTTTCTGAGTTATCCGCCAATGCCATTTAAGATACCCCCAAATAACTGTCGGATTTTTCTCAAGGAACACAAACAAATGGTTGCTCTCAACAGTATTGTTTCCTTTGTTTGAATTATTGAGGCTGGTGTGGTACAAAGTGACGTACTTGGTCCAACATTTTTCTGGGTCTACAACAATGACATATGTTTCTCTGGAAAATCCTCCATTACTGTATATTTATGCAGATAATGAAATCTCCACATATCTGGAATATCTATAAAAAAAATAAGTGTGTGTGGTGTCGCTGTGTGTTGTGTGTGTACTGTGTGTGTGTGTGTGTGGTGTGTGTGTGTGTGTGTGAGTGTCTGAGTGTGTGAGTGTGTGAGTGTGTGTCCTCCATAATTCCAACCCATGAAACCTAGTGGCCCCAAACTTTGCACGCATATGAAGGGAATCCAACGGAGTGCAGTGAGAACTGGGTATTTGGATAAATTCAAACGCCCCTTTTGAAGATATTAATGGCTTACCTTCATGAAAGGCTTATCCTTGATCAGCCCTACTTCATCGTGCAGGGGTCTTTTTGATTCAGCCTACTCTAAAATCCTTGCCTTGGAAACACGATCTACTCTCATGGACTAATTAAAGTATATAATCGAAATATGATTTCAGATTTGAGGATTGGATCTGGTGGATGAAATAAGTGTCAAAATCTGGAGTGAAATTTGAAAATTTTAAGAAATTACGGATTAAAGTTATTTATTTAAGCAAAGCATTAAACTCAACTTTTTCTAATGTTCGGATGATTATATTGAGTGAAGACATGATTAAGAAATGTGTTGAAATTGTAACTTATTCGTGCAACAAAAACACTAATGACACAGCAGGATTACCGAGCACGACAAGCTCCTTTTGCAAGCCATGGCAATACAATACAGTCAACAGGGTCATTTATTGGGCAAAATGAACGATGAGGTCTTTCGTGCGCAGTTTGTTTTTGTTTTACGTGAGATCACTTTTTCACCTTTTTGTACGATCTGCTTTCATTTATTAATACATACCGAAAAAGATAAACTTCCAACGTCATTGGACCTCGTGTGTTCCGAACTCTGCCGTGTTAGTTTGAGGCTGGCAAGGTATAGACTGACATTTTGTGTGTTCTCTTTAGGGAATGGAATTTAGCTAATTTTTCACTTGAATTCCACTTTAAAGACAATTTTAAGTACGCGTTTGTGGTTCTCATGTTGGTGTACTTTATCCGTGCAGAAGTGCATATGGAACCGAACGGAACTGGCCACCGTGCCTTGGTCACAATGATCGCCATTTGGGGACCGTCACCTGAAACAGATGTGTGTGTGTGTGTTGTGTGTGTGTGGTGGTGTGTGTGTGTGGTGTGTGTGTGTGTGTTGTGTGTGTGTGTGTGTGTGTATGTATTAGTGCTGGCCAATGAGAAATTTGACTACAACTGATTACCGATTTTAAAAACCAAAAATCTTTTTCTAAAAAAATGGCCAATGCCGATGCCAATTATAAAGTGGTAATAATGACGTCATAATGCATTGTGCACACACGAAGGGCACACCATTCTGGATTGGTGCCGTGCCTGCAATTGATGTTATTGAGTGGCTGTGAATCGATACATTTTAAATCCCTTTTCAAATCGATTGGTGCATCGAACGGCACAACATCCTGTAATTTTTAAACAAATGATGAGCTACCGTGTGCTCATTCAATAACCTAATGACAGATATAAAATGAAATGCTTCATATTTGTCTGGTTGTATGAAAATCAAGTTCCCCGGGGTTACAAAGGGATTCTGAACAATCGCTCATCCAGTAAGTAATTTGATCAGCCGTTGACTAAGTTATAAATGGTGGTATCAGCGCACGAATGAGTGGGAGCTACTCACCCAGTGATTTAACAAACTCACTGGGAAACCAACCATGACCTTGAAATGTGAAAAAATAAATTCAAATTATACTTTGATGCACTCGGGTATGACTGGAACGTATGACGTCGAGACGTACTGCATGGGAAACACATTACCTTGGTATGACCAGGAAGGAGGGAGAGAGGTACAGGAGATTTTAACTTTTAACCTCAGTAGTACATGAGCAATCGTGTTTCCCTTTGTAGAAGTGACTGTTTATATTGCATACGACAATTGCCAGCTGTTTCTAAAGATTAATGTTTATGCACATCTCCTTGAAACGTCCATAATGCAACGTTGGTCTTTATTTATTTGTTTT
>CM068954.1:1423212-1440841 GCA_035128595.1 Eptatretus atami
TTTCATACTGATCAGATGTGGCATTCTACATGTGCAATTATGACGTCATAAAAAGTCAAACTCATTCCCCATGAGGAGTACTTGCTATGTGCCAAGTTTCAATTTTTTCCTTCGTGCAGTTTCAGAGATTTTCAAAGTTTTTCCATTTTTCCAATATGGCTGCGTGACCTATGGCCTATGGCGTCGTGATTATCATTGTAACATTCTACATGAGTAGACGCACGAATGGTGAAAAATTTGTCTTATTGCGATAAGCGGTTGAGGAGAGAAACACGAAAGTTCTGTGCGGGCAAACAAACAGACAGACAGACAGACAGACACAGACAAAAAACAAATGAAACATCAGTCAGGAAGTGACAACTTGGCAAAACAGCACAAAGTAGAATGGCACTCGGTAATGCGCATACCTCTGCCAGGTGGAACAGTTTACGTTTTGTATCCCACTGATGTGCTGGATCCGACCCAAATCCAATCCGCTTGTTCTTGTCACCTATTCAACTCATCCACCTTGATTTGTCCCAACTCGTCCACAACTTTTTGAGATAGTGATATATTTAGTTTTTGGCCCTATCTATCAATTTTATAAATTAGGCCTGTGTTGACCTTTTGACCTTAAGATTAATTGGGAGTTGAATTCAGCGACCTGATATGCAAATGCTCTTCAAATTTCAAGTCAATCACATGAAAATTGAGGATTTTAGAAATACCACCTAAGTTGTTGATGTTTGGTCTATGTTGACCTTTTGACCTTTTAACCTCAAAAACAATAGGCTTCTTCCTTATGACAAACTCTACCATGTGGTGAAGTTTCATGAAGATTGGTTTAAAATTGTGACCTGTAGGCGATAAACAGACAGGCAGACAGACAAACAGACAAACAAACAGACAAACAGACAAACAGACAGAATAACAAAATCGACTGTAACCAATATAGTTGAAAAATCTTCGATTTCCCAAGTAACAATCAGACAGAAAGGGGTGAAAACTTAACCTTCACCTTCAGTGGCGGAGGTAACAACAAACGGGCACGATCAATTGGCTCAAAATAAAACAGGGAAATCGTGATATTATCAAAACTTCTGGCAAATAGTTTGTACCTTGGGACTTCTGTGAGCAAAATCATGAATTTGTCTGGATCAGGCAACCGTCTGCTATCTCCACTGAAGCTGCGCAATTTCTTGAGCTGTAAATGGCAAGACAGGGTGGAAGGAAGCGAGGAAGGAAAAAGATAATCATTCAGAATTGTATCAAAATAATTCATAAGAACTCTTAAAATGAAATGAGATCCAAAAACGATTCAGGAACTTCACTCCAATATCATGTAATCATCGCATTTAGGTAGTGGGCGGCAACAACAACAACAACATGGTACAAAGATCTCCTGACAGCTCAAAATTTCAATGATGTCTCTATGGAAAAACCTGCATTTAAACAACTGTGTGTACGAGCTCACCCCCACCCCTACCACCCAAAATTAGTTATACGATGTGGACCACTGATTGTGGGCCACATTTTGGTGCACGTTCTGGGGAACAGCAAAGATCCATCTTCGGCATGGTACTCAATGTTAGACATTCACAAAATGGGAAAAAAGTTTGAAAGGAGAGTACACCTGGACGCTCCAGAGTGTGCAAAACACGACCTGGAAGGACCATTATGATAACCGAGTTAGACCCAGATGTAACCAGTCTCTGAGATAAAATGTGTAATTTGGAGAAACCCTTGTCCAAGTACTGCTGTGGAATAATCCCAGTATAGGTGGATTTTCAGGGGGGTTATGGGGGTCTGGACCCCCCCCCCCCTTTATGGGTAAGGAAATTTTTTTAAAAAAATCACAACAAAATCCCCAAAAAGGCAAATATATATTTCTATTTAATATGCATACATGATTGAGGCTCATGGAAGACTTACAGCAGAATGGAAGGATGATATAATGGGGTGAACAAGCTACACACTACCTGAACTAGAACAGCACTTGGTAAAGCACAAACTCTTCCAGGCTAAACAGTTTACGTTTTGTCTTCACTGATCGGCCTGATCTGGATCCGGACCTGAACCCAAATCTAATCGGCTTGTCCTTCTCACCTAACAAACCTATCTACCTCGTTGTGTCAGAACCCTTCCACAAGGTTTTGAAATGTCATGTCATACAGCATTTCGTAATTCACCCTATCTCTCAATGGTGAAGAACCACTTAAAAAATTCTCATATCCGGATTCGGATCTTCACCAAAATCTAATGAATTCATCCTGGTCACACACCCAACCTGTCCAAAAAGTTTTGTCCGAATCCATCCACAACTTTTTTGAGATATCACACTCATCGACAGACAGACAGACAAACAGGGGTGAATGAATACATAACCTCCATCCACCTTCACTCAGATGTAACAGAAAAGAAACAAACCAACCGACAACTAACAAACAAAAAGAGGTGAGGGAGAGGGGGAAATCACAATAAACTTTAAAAAACGGAGTGCTTGCAAATGGGGTCATTAAGGGTCGAGGAGATTACGAGTATAGATGGGGGGTGAACAGTTCTCTTGAAGCCCTAGAGGGAAAGAATGCGACTGAACAGACTGGGGAAGTTGATTCCACAGGCGAGAGAAAAGAGGAACAAAAGTGTGGAGGTGAGGAGTGAGCCTGGATTTTGGGAGTTTAAAAACAGCAGGGATACTGGCTGACCATCTGCACCCTGCAGAAACCTGGGAGGGACAGAACCAGGAGAGGGTAGATGGTGCAAGACCAAAAAGGAGACAGTAGAATACAAAGTGACCACCGACCTGTCTGCAATGCAAACACAACAAGCTTCGACTCTCATCTTCGTCATGGAAGATCCCAATGATTTTTAGGGCCTTGCATTCCATGGAATCAAAAAGGGCAAGATGTGAGGCAGGGCCCAAAAGAGAGAGCAATACTCACTAAGCTGAGATTGAAGGCCTTCGAAGTTGTCAAAGATTCAGATTTGGCCAATGAAAGACCTTGTATAATGAACGATGCCTAGTTTGTGGCTGGCTTTAGAGTCCAATGAAATGTGGTTTCCCCCAAAAAGATCATGGCTTGGCTAATCGTGAGACCCAGGAGTTTGAATGACTGAACTTCCTCAAGAGGATTGTTAAGAAAGTAGATGGGAGGGTTTACCAGACAGTCCTTTTGGAGAGAGATTGTGAGAGTGTGAGATTTGTCAGGATTGAAAGACATATTTCAAGTGTTTGACCAACTTGTGATTTTTTATCAAGGTCTGAAGAGAGGGAAGAGGCAGCAGCCTGCCTGTCTGAAGGATGATGGATGTCACAGCAGAGGGTGAAGTCATCAGCAAATAGATAGAGGATTTTCCAGAGTCAGAGAGATCATTGATGAAGATCAAGAATAGGACTGGGCCAAGAACACTGCCTTGGGGCACTCCAGCCTTGCCAGGGAAAGGAGATGAAAGGATTCCTTTGAGTGCCACATGTTGGCTACGAGAGTTGAGGAAGTCAGTAATCCATGTGTGGAGTTGGCCTTGGATGTCATGAGCAGACAGTTTGGAAGGCAAGGCAGAATGGCAGTCTGGATCAAAAGCATGCGATATGTCCGGATCTCATGTCTGACATTGAGAGCCTCCATCCATTGTTAGTTGAGTCGAAGCAGCGTGTACAAGGTGAAGTGACGTGGTCTGAAACCGAATTGGTGATCGAAGATGAGGTTGTTGGAGAAAACGAAGGATTTCACATCAACTGCGATGATAGATTCCATGACTTTGCTCATGATTGGAAGGAAGCTGATTGGACTGTTGAGGAGGAGATCAGTTTTTGCGCATTTTTTATATAATGCAGTGATGTTGGTGATTTCCAGCAGATGGAAGATGACCTTGAGCCGAGGAAAATGACAGTGTGACAAAGGCAGAGAGAGGATGTGCAAGAGCAACAGAGCAGGTTTTTAGGACACTGACCTGATGCCATCCGGTCCAGTATCAGGGCAGAGTTGAGGGTTGAAAGAACCTCCTTTACCTACTCCGATGCAAAAGACACAGAATTCAGGAGCAGTTGGGTATGACAGAGTCGGGAGGGTATAGAGAATGATGGGCTGGGGACACAAGATTTGGAAGCAAACACAGAATGAATTGAGGCATTTGGCTTCTCCAAGTGGAGTCAGTGTGGTGCCATTTGAAGAGAGGGAAGGGATGGAAGGGATGGAAGGGGAGCATACACCAGATACAGACTTGACAAGGCACCACCAAGTCTGTGAAGAGAGAGACAGGTTTGAGAGTTCACCCTTCAAGTTGGATAAATGTTGTTTTCTGGCTTTTCTTAGAGTGGACATACACTTCTTCTGGGCTTTGTGGAATGATCTGAGGTTGTCTTAAGTCAGATTTGCCTTCCAGGAAGAGAAGGCTAGATGTTTGAAGGCAACTGCCTCACCGCAGGATTCTGTGTACAAGGGGCGAGAGGATCAGTTTGATAACTGCAGACGAGATGGTATAATGTGTACATAATGGAAAGCAAGCTTGTGTGGAAGGCTACCCATGCAGTGTTAATATCTGGAGGGGTGGAAATGAAGGACCTGTCTTCACATGAGAGGGCATCATGTAGTCCCTGGCAGTCAGCTTGGGTGAACTGCCAGGCTATACGATGCTCTCTAACAATAGCCAGAGAGATGTTGACTCCCACAAGCACACGATCAGATGAACCTATTTGGGTAGAAGAGGAACAGGAGACTCATGGATCACATTTTTACAAAAATTCTTCATTACCAAGTCCAGAATGGAGGACGTGCCATTGGGAGAAATCAGGGTTGTGAAAGTTCACTTATTGGGAGAAGCCCGTATTTGCATGTCACACTTGATTTTTGTGCCGTACCGCTAGCAGGCAAGCACTCTAGATATCAAAAACTCCATTCAGAGTAATTGTTGAAGAGGATTGTTGAGTAACTGGTGTCCCTTTAAGTTGAAAAGGTTACAGGTTCCAACTCAATCACGTCAAAATTAACAATAAAAAGGCAAATCAAATGTATTTTATAATGGAAACGTGATTTGTTTTCCCTTCCCAACACGTAGCCAATGTAGTCTGTAGATTCTCAAAGTGCACTAGAGAGCATCTACAATCCCAAAGCTTCCGGAGTCCTTAAGCGGGCTCCAGACCACACGCTTTGTGGCTTCACGCTCACAGCATCGAGGAACGTATGTACCCATTCCTTTGATTTCTAGATCCCCACCCAATTTTTCAAAAAATCCTGGATTTGCCCCTGCCAGGAAGCATGTTGTGGAAGATCCTAAATGACCTATATTGATAACCTTAGCAATGGCAGAACTTGAAGAAGAATGTCAACTCATGGAAATTTGTAAACAGTGAGAAACCATCATAACCGGGTAAGATGACACTTAATGATGGTGGTTTTGGCTTAATCACAAGCTGCCTGGAGAGGATTGTGGTGGGCCTCCTTTTCAATCCCAGTGGTGAGTGTATACCTGAAATAATGCTTCGTTGGCATTCCATGATCTTGACCTGGTAATGATGAAGTTTATCAAAATCAGTATAAAGTTGTGTCACTTCAAGTGAAATGTAAAGATGATGAAATTCCAAACACGAGCTCTTGTGGATGCCATTGCCATTCATGTGCAGCCTGTGGCTGCTGGTTGCATCATTTTCTGGGGGAGCAGCTATGCCGTTGATGCAATGCCCTATATTACCAGTACAATCTAATCCAATCAATTTGGAACATACTCTGTGTAGAGTGTCGGTGCTGCCTAAGCAGTCTCCTGGGCTATTGGGCACAATCCTGGACAGGTCACCACTGCGACGCAGGGTACTTGAATGGCTCAATCATCTCAGCAAGCTGGTACTCATTTTGCCAACCTCGGAAGGATGGCAGGCTGAGTCAACCACATCTGATATTTGAACTAATTTGAAGGATTTGAACTCAGGACCCCAGGATCTTAAGCCAGCCACCGTAACCGTTAAGCCAACCCCAGGCTTCTGTTGTGGATCTTCACTGTACACAGACCTTGTACACGGACCTTGTACGTGGACTGGAAAGAAAATAAAGTTTTTGGTGTGTTGCATGTGCTCTTCATTAAAGTTTCATCTTGCACATGATTTTCCTCCATTTATCCTTGCTTTGCTTCTCTGCCTCTCATTTATGGATTAAATTGCTTTTGTTATGGCAAGGGGGTTCTTGCACCATTTCCCCCTTTTCAAAAACTATTTTCCTCTTGCTTTTCAAGTTGACCAGTTGAGCGGTACAACCTCAACCCATGCTGATACTGGGATGCCAGGTTTAAGTCCCTTGGACTGTAATTTATGGATAATGTAAGGCACTAATTTGTCCACTGAACATGGAAATAGATAGGTGGGTTTGTTTGATGAGCCTTCTGGACTGATTTGGTGAGACTGAGATTTGCCAGGATTGAAGGACATGTTCCATTTATCAGACAAGCATCTAATCAATTCCAGATGGGTAAAGAGTAACACAGTTGTCGTTTGCCTGTCAGACTCAAACTAGTCATCTGCACACAAAGAAGAATGGTTCCCAGTGCATGGGAGAGGTCGTTTATGTGGATAAGGATTAAGAGTGGGCTTGAGGCATTACCTAGAGGTACTACAGCCTCCACTGGGAGAACATGGGAGAGTGACACACTTCTCAGGTACAAATACAACTTGTCAGCCCAAGTATATATGTGGTCCAGGTCTTGCTGTAGTTGGGAGTGTTGCCACATTAAATTGGATGTGATACTAAACACGGAGGATATTGAGAAACAACTCGATGCCTGATTTAGAGCAGAAGGAAAATTCTAAAGAAAGCAATAGTAGAGTTCCCACAATAGGGTCCCGTGACCGTTTTTCCGGGCCACCAAGGTTTGAAGGTTGATTTAAGTCAATTTGAAGGTGCCGATTAAAATGAGCTGGGGTGAACCTCGTGAAAATGTGGGCTTACTTGTCCAGACGCGAAAATTCAAAATGGCCGCCACACGGCTTCCAGTATATTAAAAAATTGCATATCTTTGGTTCTACATGTCCAATTTTTATGATTTTTGGGTCTAAAACATATGTTTTAAGGTCAAATATTTCATTTATCAGCATAATATTTGTTAAGTGTAAGAATTAGAATTTAAAAAAAATGCTTTTTTAATCATTTTTGCAGAAAAATCCTAGACGGCCGCAAGCTGACTGCAACGAGAAGACCAGGAAGACACCCTGAATAGTTAAGATGCATAGGTTTAAGTAAACTGAAATGTTACTATGTTTTAACACACTTTTCATTTATTACAGAGATCCTTGAATGAGTCATAGCCATGTCGTCCAAGGGAAAGGTAAAAAAAGGAGATGTGAGGAGAGTGAAGAAGCAACAAGTGCATCCTCTGTGGTGAGCATTGCGATGCAAACAAATCCAATACTACCCCTGAATCCTGGGACAATCTGAAGACTTTAGCACAGCAATGGCATCATCTAGATAGGTTTGGAACAGTATACGACACCGTGAATTGGGATGCTGGACCACAAAAATGTTCTTTCATAAAATTTGCAAGATTACATTTTCTAGTAACGTCATATACAGCTGGCAATAAAGAGACGAGACAAAAGTTTGGCAGCTGAGGAGATACTCAAGAAGAAAGTAGCTATTCTGCTAGCTGTTCTGTGGAACGACCCAGAGACTATCTCGAGCAGCAAGTGGGGTGATAAATGACAAAAACTGTTGCGTATGGTGCATGAAGCCAGAAGATGAAAACACCCCACCAGGGCCAGATGGCATATTATGCAAACGATGGATGCCTGGTATGCATTCAAGGCACATACAGTGTACCTCCAAGACATCAGGATGCGTGATCGCATCTTAACGATTATAGATGCAATACCAGATCCCTTTGCAGCAGAATCCGCTATCACCGGTCCTGCTGGAAGAAGTATGTGTCGCCATCAAAAAGCAGAGAATGGTCAGCTCCATGTACAAGATATTCGTCTTTCTGAAGTATGAGAGATGTTCTTCAAACATGTACGCTTGGTTGTTCGAGAAGCATGAGTTGCGAACTCTACAGAGCCTGCTGTCTGATTATAATAAGGCCTTACTGAGAAACTTTGGTTTTGACCCAGTGGCAAGAAGTCAAGCAACATCAAGGAAATGCTTCAGAAAGAATTTGGTGAAAACATTGGCTTTCATGACCGCCATCGAAAAAATGAAAGTACACCAGTATATGATACATCAGCTGGTGGCAGCTACACTGAAGCAGCCATTTATTCATTGGGTGTCAGTGATGATCAGCTGCTCAACAATGTTGCAAGACGCATGAAAGATGCTCTTGCTATTATTCCTGAAATGGCATGGCCACCAAGTGTCGAGGAATTGGAGACACCACAGGCCCCAAATGACATGCTTTTGAAGTGTCTGACATGGTTGAAAACCCCACAAAAGCAGAACTTTGAAGAAAGCAGCAGAGATCCTGTGGTTCATGCATTTGCCTCGCTGCTTTTGTCATACATCACAAGAAAAAGCTCTGCATTTCAAACACAGCTGTCAGTGACACTGCATGGACTGACCCGAAGTCGAGAGATTCTGGATATCCTCAAAAAGTTCTCCCTCGGAATCAGCTATAAATCTGTTCTTCAACTCTATGATTCATGGGCAAAGCATGACCTTGAAAAAAATGATGCATGTCCAGTAGAGCTTGCAGAGAATATTCCTGGAATTGGCATTCTTGACATGACGACTTCTGTGAAGACACACTGACAGGCGCTGATACGTCACACCGCACCAATGTTATGTTTTTGCAACCTCAGAACCTGGAAGTAAATCTACCAGATGCAGAAGAGAACGCGACCACTGCCCACAAGTTCAGAGAAACCTGAAACGTTTGTGCCTGGAGCAACATGTTGTTCAGCCCTATAAAACAGTGAAACGTGGACAACCAGCTCCTCGTCAGAGATTGATATTAGTTGTCAGAACACAGAGGTACAGAGACAGAGGGTGTCATCCATGCTTTGGTGCGTCGTGCAGATGACCAGCAAACATGCCTGCTGATGAACAAATAACTGGTGCATTTGGTGGGTTTCAGGTTACTGTGCAGCAACATGTGAAAAAGAGCAAACCATACTATTTCTTAACATTTCCTAAGCCTCCACACAAATCTGTAGTCCACGAAGTGATGTGCAGGATGGTTGCTGCAGCTGAGAAAAAAAAGAATGCCCTTTCTTTTGCTAGTTGGTGATCAACCAGTTTATGCACTTATGGTGCAACTGAGTAATGAAAATCCTGAAGCCTTCAATGACATTGTGCCATTTCTTGGGCCTTTCCACACACAGTGCCCATTCATGTCTGCCATTTATAAACGGTTTGATGGTTCTGGCTTGTCTGACATACTGGTTGCTGCACAGGCCATTGCTGAAGGTTCAGTAGAGAAGACATACGTGGGAAACACTACAAACGTAACATCAGATGTCTTCGGTTGATGTATGAAGCTCTGAGTCGACGGATGATCAGAGAAGGCATGCAGGATGGGGTGTCCCTGTCTGAAAATACAAAGGAGAGAATGCCATACTTCAGGAATCCTCCACAACTCCAGAGCAAAAGCAGGAAGTCCACTCAGAGTTGGAATCTCACCCAGATATTGTGTCCTTCGTGGAACAAGTGTTCCAGAAGCCCGAGTCATCTAACAGTTCATGGTTAAGTATTTGTTGAGTTTCATGTCCATGGTAGAAGTTCTGATGCTGAATATCCATGCAGTGAAAACAAGGAACTGGGATGAATTCAAGGCTTCATTGCGAATGATGATGCCATGGCTCATGTCTACACAATGACCGGTATGCTCGCTGGCTTGTGGAATTCTGGCTTGAAGTAAGTAGTCTTCCGAGGAAAAGGCCAGATACCTACGAGATGGATTGTTTGCACAATCAATGACTGGCAGGCCATATTCGTGTTTGCCTCTAGACCTCTGGATTGAAATGACAATGAACAAAGGTTCCAAGATGAAGGCTGGATGGCTGAAAATTCTGCGGAATGAGAAGATGCTGTTAACTACTACGAGGAACGTGAACTCAGTCAACAGAGTAAGGGCAGCTCTTCACACACTGGCACAGATGAAGACCTCTGCTCTGAAGCATATTGAGAATACCCCAGTCGTCTGAAGATTAACGAACAGGTTGTCCAAGACCTTGACAGTTGCATCACTGAGTTTGACTGTGACCCATTTGACTGGATAAACCACAAATGAGAGCTCTGGTATCCGGTGTTGTCGCCTCAGGTGACCTGGTACGTGATTTTGAAAGTGCTCACGAAGATGGTGAAACAGAGATGACTCAATTCTTCAGAGAACGAATATTTTCACAGAACACACCATTTGATGCTACTATACACAGATGTTCAAGATACACTTTCAGCAAACCTCCTGTAACTAGGGATTCAGTCTCAGGCAAAGTGACAAAGACAGATGCTATGGAAAACAGAGCAATGGCATCGTTAATTTGGCTGGCAGAATCTGGTGAAGAGAAGTTTACTCTCGCACAGGTGATGGAATTTCGCGTGACAGATGAGTGTTTACCCATATTTAACATCAACGGTACCATGAAGAAAGTGCAAAAATCAAAGTTAGTTGAGAAATTAAACATGCAGCCTGTCGAACCTTTTCCAGATCAGTACATTGCCCTAGTCGATATGGGTTCCTGTGGAGATTAGCGACCCCAACTGCAGAAGATCGTGAGAAGCTGATGGGTCTGCCCTCACGTGGGGAGATTATGCTGAAAAGCTTTTTTCCGTTATTCGCAGAAGGCATCCAAATGCAAGCCAGATTATTTTTGTAAATGATGCCTATGGTGTGGAAAATTCCATCAAAGACAGTGAGCATGAGCGTCGTAAATCCACGACAGCATATAGAGATGGGTCCAGAAATGGTACATGAAAACATCAGATAGGTTTCCTGCACAAAGAACTTCCAGGTGCTGTTCAGCAATCAGGGAACAAAAACAAGACTAAAAGTTTCTAAGGATGAGCCACCAAGCTTGTAAAGAATCATAGAGAAATTGACTTTGTGTACTCCATCAGCAAAATTGTTGGAACATCTCCTCCGGAGAAAGGATGGAAGAATTGAATGTAGTCACATTGAGGCGGACACAATGCTGTTCTTCATCTATTCGCAAATCCGAAAAGCAGGAAAAATGGAGACAGTCGTGATTGATGCCGAGGACACAGATTGTGTATTCTTTCTGCATTGTTGCACATCAACTGGAGGGCACCCTTGCTATCAAACGGAAAGACAAAATCATCAGCTGCAGAGACCTTTGCTCTGATGATGTAGCTGAAATATTAATCCCATTACACATCCATAGTGGATCTGATACAACATCTGGCTTCTATGGACATGGAAAAAACACAGTTTATGAAAAAGGAACAGGAACTCAGGAGGCACGCAATCTTTTGAAAGATGTTGGCAAAACACTTCCAGTGACACAAAGAGGTGCTTCAGCAAATGGCCACATTCACTATTAGCACATCTATAATGACACAATCAGTAAACGTTAGGTGAAGCCAGAGCACGGAGTTGGGTCAGATGAAAAACAAGTCCACGTCCCGCATCCCACCAGATCCAGATTCTCACAATCTGCATGTGACGCGAGTTAACTACCAAGTTTACATTCAACTAAACTATGACAAGCCGGATGCACCCCCAAATCCCACCAACCATGGATGGACAATGAAAGACGGTAGATGTGTGTCAGTGAGGTATACCCATGATGCACTCCAAGAAGTTTACATGACTTGGTTGAACAAGAACGAACATTGTTGCACGATGATGAGGCTGAAAGTAATGATGAAGTTTGTGACTCTGGAGCCAGCGACTCAGATAGTGACTGAAGGATTACATGTATGTGTTTCAATGGAGATTTCATTTCATTTAATTTACAACTGTAAAAACATTGCCACAGTCAAAATATAAGAGATGTTAATATTATTTTATTATGACTGTCTTAGATAAAAGACAGTTTGGACAGTACATCAAACTTTGGTCAATGCAAATTACAAGAATCTTACCAGAAAGCGTCAATTGCCGGAATTCAGATAATTCATGTTTTATTTCATTTTTCCATTGAAACACTGTTGCTCTACAGACAAAATGAAGGAATGTTGATATTCTTTCATCATATTACTGTTCTAGATAAGTACGGGAGGACATACAAAAGAATGGTATAACCTACCTGAACAGTGTAAAAGTTGAGAAATTGATATTATGTACACATCATGTTCTGAAAATAAAGACAATGATTGCGTCCTTCTCTTCTTGTCTCAATTTGTTGTGCACTCCACATATAAACAAACATTTACTTGCATGAAAAGATTCACTGCCAATAATATTATGAGAAGAAAATTGATTTTTTACTATTTTCCAGATGTTACTCGACGACAATCTTGGATTGGCCCCCGAAAAGTTATATTTCATATTTTGTGACTTAACCCTTAAATATAACAATCTGGAATGGTAATATATGACATCCTTGACTTCAAAACATATTTTGACCCAAAATCATAAAATCGGACATGTAGAACCAAAGATATGCAATTTTTGATTATCTGGAAGTAGCATGGTGGCCATTTTGAATTTTCGCATCTGGCCGAGTTAGCCCACATTTTCACGAGGTTCACCCCAGCTCATTTTAATCAGCACCCTCAAATTGACTAAAATCAACCTTCAGACTTCCTGGGGTCACCCGGAAAAAACGGTCACGGGACCCTATTGTGGGAACTCTACTACAATGTTGCTGGGCACAGGTGTTATGAACTTGTTTGTGGTTAGGTTAACGTTGATTGGCCGACCCATTTGAGGAGCCACGTGAGTGAGATCACATGACCTGGGTTATAAAAGGAAGATTTTTCCCCCCTGAGGGAGAGAGACGTTGAAAGAGAAGTCAGGCATGGGTGTCGAAACTCGACTCGGACCAGAATGACTGGGTAACAGCGGATTGTGCTGATGGATTGAGGAGTGCAGACCCATGAGTGAAACAAGGTGAACTGGTGGTGAATGCTCCGGTAGTGGTTCAGCGTTTCACCGAACGGACGGTCTCGTCATCCCGTTTTTATCATCACCTGAAGTGAGAGTTCACCCTCGACTGCGGAGAGAAAGGAGTCTCATGCAGTGCATTGTAAAAACATGAGAGTAGAAGGATTGGTCGGTGCATTTATACTGATGGTTACCCCCGAGTCAGTACCGCATAGCGTGGAATGAACGTCGTCTCTCTTGCGAACTCCCTGTGGTTTGTGTTCTTCTGCCGTCGACATTTTGTGGATTTCTTCCCTCAACGTCCGCCCCCTGGTGACCTTCGAGAATTGTGCTGTTGCTTTTCGAAGACCTTGGATTTACCTCAATAATTGCTCAACATTAACTGTCCAGCGACTGTAACGTCACGCACTGCTACACGCTGTTGTGGGCCATATCCCAAGAACCGCTAACTTGTTCCTGTCAAATTAATTAAATCGGATAAATTGGTATTTATTGTCAATCGTGTTTGACTTATTACTGCCAGTGATTTGATTTCGCTGTTGTGAGATCAGAATTGTGCAGTATTGAAATTTGTGGCTGGGTAACCTCTTTCTCTGCACTTCGTATTTTTGATTCCATAACATAATTGGGGGCTTGTCCAAAGATAGACATTTATATCGAGAATTGTTACTTCTGAACTACCGGAATACTTGTTTCAGATTTTTTGATAAATGTCAGTCATTGGTCAAACAAGTTGACACATTCTGGTTTCCTTTTCTATGTTTTCATTTCTGTGTTTCTGCTAGTGTATACCATGGCTAACCAAACCGAACTTGGTTAGATAAGAGTGACCTATCATTGAGAGATCCGAGATGTGTAATAGTTAAGTAAAGTAGATTTGTGGGCTGTATTCGATAACATTGGGTCTTGTGTGGCAGTCAGTATGAGAAAGTGAGAAACTGTTGTTGTCATTGCTGGCTGAATGGGCTTAGAGCTGTTAGTTACGAAAACTAGTAATGGTGCAGTAGAAGTAGCCAGAATATAATCTGAAGAAAGATAGGCCAGATTAAGGTTATAATTTGAGGAAAGAGAAAAAGAAAGAATTTGAGTTCAGAAAATTAGAAATGCTATTTTGCATGCATTTCTCGCAAGAGGCTCGGCCCGATTTGGATAGATCTGGTTGGGGTTCAGAATTGGACAAAGCCAAAAATATTAGGCTCATTCCCAAATTTAGTGAGAGTGAAGTGGAGAAATATTTCCTGTATTTTGAGAAGACATCTTCAGTGGCTAGTAAGATACCGGACAAGTTTACTCCAACCGATGTTTGTAGGTAGAGCACAGGAAGTGTTTTTGTTTCTGTCAGATAAACAGTCTGAAGATGATGAGATTGTGAAAAAGGCTGTTATCAGCTGATGAGTTTGTGTCTGAAGCTTATCGACAGAAGTTCACTTCTGCCTCCAAGCCTATAAGTGTGGTGACTATAAATTCACTTCTTGCCTTTGTAACGAATGCAGCTACACCATGCGGTTGATTGACTGATAATAACCACAACCATCCTCATTCCGAGTAATTAATACTACTTCAACCATTTAGACATTGTTTCTTTGATCCCCATTGAACCTAGTTTTACCAAGACTATTTTGTGCCACACCTGACACGGTGTTACCTACCCAAAATGCATTTAGCTCGTGTACGATTAAAAATTGGGGTTGCACTACATTCTGAGCAGAGTGTTTCTGGTTGATTGCAAACTGAGCATCTATGAGCACATCTTTTTTGCAGAAGTCTTTGACTGGCACAACTGATGACACTTCCCCATGACTTCACAGATGATTCAAAGAATGCAAATAAAGTGACAATAATTGGTCAGATATTATCATTCCCAACTTCATGTGAAAGGGATGCAGATCTTTTCTCCTGTTCCTTTGTTGAGTATGCCTGGTGTCGGCTTCATGGCTCGAGTGGTGGGCTTGGGATCCTCGGGTCCTGAGTTCAAATCCCACTTGGCTGTTGAATTAATACCAGGTGGGGTTGACTCAGCCTGCCATCCTTCTGAGGTTGGCAAAATGAGTACCAGCTTGCTGATATCCAGTGTCGGAGTGGAGACCCGTCCAGGATTGTGCCAAATAGCCCAGGAGACTGCTTAGGCAGCACCAACGCTCTGCACAGAGTATGGTCCTGATTTATGGATGGATTTGTTGAGTGATCACTTTGTTTTGGAGATGGCATCCTGATTTTAACCTTAAAATGGAGGTAGTTAACTGTTGCAGCTTCTTTGGGTGGGTTCTTCATTCTCAGGTGGACCCGTTGATGTTTGTGACGCATGAACTCCCAGCCATGCTATTTGAACCTGGTAATGATAATGATGGAGGAGTGGGGTATATCTCTGGCCAAGAGGTGGTACAAAACAGTGGTGTACATTTATATTGCTGTGTGTCTGTCTGTACACAGTACATTGTAGAAGACTCCTTTTTGGCTGTCAGATATGGCCTTCTTCTGTACGACTTCACATAATGGTGTGGTGTTATAACCAAACAACAGAGAGCATCTTTCCGAAGCAGACAAGATTGTTTTCTCAAAGATTATGTCACAGTCTCTTTTTTGAGGGATGCCTGTTTCTGTGATGGGTAGGTTTTAGGTTCGAGGTGAGGTGACTAATCCTTATTCTTTGACTCCCGGATGCAGACTCAGTCTATCAATCATGCCCATGCCCATCGCCAGGTGGGGGGGGTGGCTCGTCAGGTGCGAAAGCACTCCCCTTTTATCGGTGAGAAAAAATTCAACTAAAACTCCTTATTCTAAAATTAAATCAAATTCAAATAAAAATTTGACTTTTCTGAAGTAATTAAATGCTAACAAGCCTCCAAAATAATCCAAAGTGCAGGAAATGAAGTCGAGAATTAAAATATTTTCCAATGGGATTGGGAGGTGCCTCCAGCCCCCCTTAGCATGATGCACTTTTAGCACTTGGGTCAGGGATAGTCAACAATTTACACTTTTACATTTGCACCCATCCTCCCCCTTTGAAAATCCTGGTGATGGGCCTGCTTCCCTACATAATTTGGCCAACTCAATCAATGGTGTTGCCCTCAAGCCAATAATGGTGGAGAGCAATCAAGTCACCAAACCAGGAACGCATTTTAAACGTTTACCCTTTTCAGCACCTTTTCCAGATTTTCTTCCACGTGCTGGAGAACTCACACAATATTATTGATAGCATTATTCCCCATGCCTGGTGATTGCTTAATGGTTAGGGTGGTGGGCTTGGGATCCTAGGGTCCTGAGTGCGAATCCTGCTTTCTGTTGAATTAATACCAGGTGGGGTTGACTCAGCCCGTCATCCTTCTGAGGTCGGCAAAATGAGTACCAGCTTGCTGGGATGATTGAGCCATTCGAGTATCCTGCGTCGGAGTGGTGACTCGTCCAGGATTGTGCCCAATAGCCCAGGAGACTGCTTTGGCAGCACCGACGCTCCATACAGAGTATGGTCCCAATGGATGGATTATTCCCCCATGCCTTCTTTCCTGTAAACACGTCCTGAGGTCGTCATCGTTGGTGAATGCAGGAATTCCAAAAATAATGTTATATTTGTGTGGGATCCACGGTGGTGAGTAAAGTGCAGACCTTGGCATGGACCATGTGCTCATATCGGATATGGAAATAATTTTCCTTGTAATGAGGACTTTCATGTTACGGTGAAGTCATCCTGTTTTGTGGGTCGTAGGAAGGTGGTGTTGAGTGCTATTGAGAGGTTAGATTAAAGATGTCTCATGATCTGTCGTTCATGTTAAACCAGTAAGGGCCAGTCAAGGAAAAGTGAAGGGACCCCCGAATGTCTCAGCATGGGCTGCAGGACATGATGTCACCACCGGTGCAGTCAATGTCGTCATCTGGGGTGGGGCCCCTGGCAGGACTCTCACACTGCTACAATAACACAACGGTGTTATTGGCCAGACCAGTTGCCATTAGCCAGTGGTGACCACAACATTTGTTCCAACAGTGGGAAGGCGCCATCTGACGGGCCATGCCACATCACATGAAGGCAGGAGGAATCAGGAGGAGGAAAGGGGGGTGACTATTTCATCACCAGAGAAGCACCATTTTCTCGTTTTCACCTGAGCCTCTGCTTTTTTTTGTCAGGGACGCTTCGCTGGGCCACGATCTCTGCCTGCGTGTGCTGCCCCTTTCTTGAGATGTTTCCTTGTGGACATTTGTGCTCTAACAGCTCGTTGCCTGATTAGTCTGTGAAGGGATTGCTTCGGTGTTTTACAGCTAGCTCCTCACCTGAGTTGTTATTACCGGTCACAGCAGGGGCATAAAAGTGACTATATTCCAAACAACACAAATTGAAACAATCAATCAAAGACAACAATGACTGGAAAAACTGCATCTTACCTCATCTCGATCTGGCAACAGCTTAGTAAGCTCCAAAAGTTTTTCTGCTCCTAGTTCCTCTCCTCGACAAGCTTTCACATCTCCCACAATACACTCCACAGACCTAGAGGATGATAATAGGATACTCAGATTTTTTTGGCCTTATAAATTGCTGGTATAACTACGTTTATAGGACTGAATGGAAGAGTCTTTGCAAGCAGCTACAAGAGCAGAAATATTCGGACCCTCCTCAAATCAAGAATGCAGAGTCGAGGCAAGAAAATGGAGGTGAGGATGGAAATCAGTTGAAGTGATTGTG
>CM068954.1:1447586-1458326 GCA_035128595.1 Eptatretus atami
GTCTCCTGTTATCCTGTGTATATCTGTTTATATCATGTGTTAATTGTCCATCATGTGCACAATCATGTCTACTGTATATCATGTGTATATCATGTGTATTGTCCATATGTGCACCATCATGCATGTATATATGTGTATCATGTCGATGTATATCCTCTGTGTATATCATGTGTATGTCTACTGGTATAGATATTGTGCACCATCGTGCTCTGTGTATGTCTACGTGTTATGTATATATCATGTGCACCATCATGCTCCTGATATCTGTTATATCATGTTATATCATGATAATTGTTATCTGTGTTTATCATGTCGACTGTATATCCTGTGTATATCATATGTATCTCTACTGTGTATTGTATATATTATGTGCACCATCATGTCTACTGTATATCATGTGTATTCATGTGTATATCATGTATACTGTCTATCCTGTGTTTATCATGTTAGTCCATGGGCCCAGGCCAGAATTCCACTTGTCGGTACCATCTAAGGAAACCAATCTAGTTATGATTTTTGAATTGGTGTATATATATATATATATATATCGATCATATTTTGATGTGATAACCATTGCAGACTGGCAGCTTATTGTAGTTATCATCTCTGGAATGTACCCACCCTCCGCATAATGAAAGCGAAAAGGCAAACTCAGAAACATTCACTAATGATGCAATGGCTGTTTCCACATGGGGCTAGAATGAACTGCAAACCACAAATAATGTCTGAAATGCTTTTTTATACCATCCGAATAATCCTTTCTTTCATTCCTGAAGGCAGAATTTGTTTTATGGCAGAAAGGGGCGAACATAGGGCCTATCAAAATGTTGCGATTAGTGATTTTCAGTACTTTTAATTTATTAATATTGTCATACAATTCCCTGGGTAGTGCTACTGATCCGCAGTAGCCGACAACATGCACATGTTGTATGAGGAAAACTTTATGAACATTTTACAAGTTTTTACCACAGTTGAAGGAATTGCCCTTCCCTACCTAGTTCCAACAAGCGTCCAAATGTGAAATTTACGGATAACCCAAATTTCACCACGCTACTGTGGCATGTTTATGTACTATTTTTACTCATGCATATTTGTAGCCATGAATGTCCTTGTGATGTGCCAAACATTCACACCATGGATCAGTATCTAGTCTTCATCACTGTTATCAGCATCAGAGTCCTCGAGGTCTACAACCTTTCCTCGACATCAGCGGGCTGGTTGCTGCAGGTCGCAACTTGCACATGTCAGTGCACTTCAGGCTATTGGCAAGGTACGTGCAGTCTGGGAGTTTGCACGACCGTCCACACTTGCAGGAAAGCAGTTGCAAAACTGCATCCGGTGCTGGAGAACCCTGCATCCACTCGATGGCCAGCTTCCCGTCATCATCAGTGGTCCATCCACAACCCTTGGACTTGGAACATAGGGTTGGCATTGCAGACAGCGCCTCCAAATAGCAGCCTGGTAGTTTGCACGGAGGACGTGCATGAAGAGGCAGTCTTCACATGGTGGAAGCTGACTGGACTCTATCTCTCCCCGTCTGGCACAGAAGAGTTGATGTCGAAGTTCATTGACTTTCGTGGTGTTGGTAGACGGCAGTACATGGGCAGGTGACCTCTTGCAGCTTCTGAAAGAGCTCGGTGGATACTTCCCATGAATGACGAGCTGACTGAAGGCCTCTTGGTAGTCTTATCCGACTTCATTTGCTTCAAGGCGCCCATCTTTCCCCGGCCTGCAAAGGCACTGACTGTATCACAACGAGAACACGTGCAGTCCAACCAGGCATCACAGACACTGTCTCCCATCGATCTAGCAAGCTTGTCAATGTCTAGGAACCATGTGCGGGTTTGCGTACCACATTCTGATACACGGGGCATGGGATGTCCTTATTGAAGGCAAGACACAGCACGAGGACATCTGTATCTTCGGCAGTGATCACCACAGCCTATGTACCCAGCCTCTGCTGCATGCAGAGCATGCAGAAGCATTCGGGTGTCTGCTTCCTCCTGCGTGGACTTTCAGCTCTGCCACTTCCTCCCAGTGGTCCTTGGTTTTTTTTTGGTGTTTTTTTTTCCCCCAAAACGTCAATATCTCAGAATGGTAAATGTGAAAATGCAAATACATACACTAAGCTGCTCTTCTGGAAAGTTTATCACATATTGAAATAATCATATAGCCCTACCAAAAACTTAGTAGCCCTAAAGTTTGTTTCCTCAGATGGTACCGATATATGCCTGGTGCCCATGGACTATGTCGACTGTATATCCTGTGTATATCTGTGTATCTCTACTGTGTATATGTGTATCATGTGCACCATCATGTCTCCTGTATATCCTGTGTATATCATGTTTATATCATGTGTATTGTCTATCATGTGCACATGTCTACTGTATATCATGTGTATATCATGTGCACCATCATGTCTCCTGTATATCCTGTGTATATCATGTTTATATCATGTGTATTGTCATCATGTGCACCATCATGTCTACTGTATATCATGTGTATATCATGTGTATCATGTATACTGTCTATCCTGTGTTTATCATGTCGACTGTATATCCTGTGTATATCATGTGTATCTCTACTGTGTATATGTATATATCATGTGCACCATCATGTCTCCTATATCCTGTGTTATATCATGTGTATATCATGTATATTGTCTATCCTGTGTTTATCATGTCGACTGTATATCCTGTGTATATCATATGTATCTCTACTGTGTATTTATGTATTATCATGTGCAACAATCATGTCTACTGTATATCATGTGTAATATCATGTATACGTTCTATCCTGTGTTTATCTGTCGATGATATCCTGTGTATATCATTTATATACTCATGTGTATTGTTTATCATGTGCACCTATGTCTCCTGTATATATCATGTGTAATCTATCATGTGCACCATCATGTCTACCTGTATCCTTGTATATCATGTTTATATCATGTGTATTGTCCTATCAATGTGCACCATCATGTTACTTTGTATATCGTTATATCATGCTATCTGTCATATGTTTGTTTTCATGTCGACTGTATATTGTGTATATTCATGTGGTATTTACTGTGTATATGTGTATATTTGTGACATCATGTCCTGTATATCTTGATATATTGTTATCAGTGATTGTTATCATGTGACATGTCCTGCTATATCATTTATGTATGTATTGTCTCATGTGCCTTGTCTACGTATCGTGATCGTAATCATGTGATGTTTATCAGTTATTTGGTTTCTTATGTGTATATCTTTACATGTGCACCATTATTTAGTTATGATGTGCACCCCCTTTTCAGCTACTTGCCACCCTATTGTTGTAACGTTAGATATCTGCTAGATCGTTTATGGCCCAAGTGAGAATCATTAAAAAAAATTCTCGATCCGATCCGGATTCGAATTTCACCAAAACTGAAGCAATTCTTCTCATCACACCCAACTGCCACCAAATTCTCCGAATCCGTCCACACTTTTGAGATATCCTGCCACAGACAAACAGACAGACGACAGAAAGACAGGGAGAAAACTCCCCCACATTGGTGACGGAGGTAAATATCAATGAAAGGAAACAATCATTAAGCCGTGCAGTTGTTTAACAATGTGTTGTGAGGAGCTTCTCAGAATTTCTTCAGTTTGCAGACTCTGATAGGGATGGTGATGGTAAAGCATGTTCACTATGATGCACACCAAATATAAATACCACGTTCAGCTAATAGAAATGATGAGAACTGGAAAGGTCGAATGTTCCAATGTGCCCTTGTTGTGTAATCTTGAAGGATGTGAGCATCTCATCCCACCTTTAACTCATGAAGAAAACCGATTTTCCATCTTCCAACCTTCCTGTCCACAGAATGAAAAGCCCCAATCTGTTGCTCTATGTCTACGCAGCAAGGGGAATAAGTAAATTAAAAAACCTCATTCTAGTTCGAAGCGCATTGGAAGCAGAGCTTGGCATCCGATCCACCGAACGGACGTGAGAAAAATGAGATGCACCGCGTCTGGCGCGACCTGTCCGAACACAAGGCTGGGTGGGACTTTGAAAGATTCTTTAACTCAAGAATTCCTTTCATCCAAAACTGAGCCTCTATCAGCACATGGTACCCACCAAAAACAAGCAAAGCTGGGTTGTTCACTTTGATGCAAAGCATTTGCATCATCTTTCCAATCTCGCCCGAGCTTGTAGATCGAAGCGACGGCTTTGAACTCGACCAAAGGATCTTAAACCCCTCTTTAGCATCCAGAGAAATGAGAAGTTCCAAAAAAACAAAACATAAGGTGCTCACTTGTACACCAGTTGAAGGGTCGTGGAGCTTGGAAAAGTCATTTGAGATCACTTCATCGTTTGTTATCAAATTCGATTGCAAAACAATTTGACACCGAAAACTCGGAGGAAATATGGATTAAAGTGTCAAAACAAAGCATTCCTTCAGCCAACGTGAGTGTAACAAGTTCATCGTTGTATTTGCTTATAAAATTATTGTTTACAACATTGCCTCTAACTTAGAAAACAATGTGCAGCAAAATGCTGAACTCAAATCATTACTCACTGTTGAAGATGTCTCTCAAGCCATATCACAGAGTGCCCAAAAGGTAAAATCAAGAACCTCTTGGCCAGGTAGTAGAGTGATTTTCTGTTTTGCATGTTAACTGTGCACTACTTAATTTCTTGCAAACCTCAATGATGTCTCATTATCATCACAGATCTCTTTATTCCACATCAGTCAAATTGGCAAAGCATAAGTATCCAGCTTAAAGAACAGCTCATACCACTTAGGAACATTTTGGATTGTGACGCAATCAAGGTAATCCAGTATTATGGAGGAGGCATCATCATGTTCATCCAGACCCTCGTGAGGCCCCCAACAGATCGATCACAAAGGTTTGTCAACACAACGTCATGACGTTTGCTTCACAAACACCGATTATTAACAAACAAATGGTCGAAGCTGTTAAACGTTTGCCTTGATCATAACAACGATAAATGTATCTGGAGTTTCTACAGCTGCTGTTAAATCGATGGGAAGGGGTGGGGGTGTTGGGGGGGGACAACACTGGAGTGAACGCATGCCGGGCCACAGCCAAAGGTCACATGGACACGGGAGCAATGGCCAAAGAGATCGGAAGCAAACGTAACTGAACGAACAACGACTTGCTGTTATAACATTATACATTCTGTACCTACAAAACGAAATGGTGTAATAACATTATACATACTATACTACAAAGACGTGCTGTTTATAACATTTACATCTGTACCTAAACGACCTGCTGTTATACACTATCAATACTAAAAAAAAGACAATGTGGGTGTGTGTGTGTGTGTGGTGTGTGTGTGGTGTGTGTGTGTGTGTTGTGTGTGTGTGTGTGGTGTGTGTGTCGTCCTCCTAACTCAAAACCATAAAATCTAGCAGCTTAAAACTCTGCATGTATACTAAGAAAACTCCAAGGTAGTTCAAGTGTAAATTGGGTGTTTTGGGTTAATAAACCTCATTTTGAAGATAATAACGGCATTATTTAATTATATCCTTCATCAGGTGATCCTGGCCACTCGCTCATCTGGGTCTTAAGGCGTTTCCTGGGTACCTCGCTGGGGGTCTGAAGCGCCATGTTTTTGGCCTGCTCACCATGCCTTGACTTGGAACCGCCGCAACGATTGGAACAATAAAGTGTTTTGTGGACTTCCATGTTAAAGTGGACACTGGTTGAAAAAAATTAGTGAACATATACTATATTTTTTAATATATCGTTGGAAACATCCCAGTTTGGCCCATTTGAGTGACCTCGAGCAATTGGCAACAAAACAATGATCAGATTCTATCCTAAGTACATAGCAGTCATTATAACTGTAACACGAGTTACTGTGTAACGTGAGTTACTCACTTTTTCTATCGTTATATATATTATGTTGCAGTTCACTTTTCATTCTTCTAAATTAAGTATGGACCTCAGTCATTATACGTAACTGGCCACTCCGTAACATTCATATGTCTGTTGAGGAGAAACAGTTATAAAGATTAGTTTGTTTTTGACCATGTCCATTGTTTTAACGGAGTTACCATGCCTAAAAGGCCATGCTACCCACACATTGAACGACATTCATCACAGACCATACCACGAATAGGTTCAATATCAATGCTAGCCTGACAATAATTGCGATCATGCAGTTGTTAGCAATGCTGTGGGGGACTAGATACATTCTTCATATGACTTCAATGTAACGTGAGTTACATGGAGTCACCTTTTCAATTTCCTCACTCATATTATCGAACGCCTGTTCATCATAGCTATGAACGTTGTGTACATCACTTTTGTAAGTATTATAAGTGTTCAAATTAGGAGCTTGGAGCGAGTTCATGAATTATATGATGTGATTTCACCGATCTACTCTCCGACTAATTCAAGTATATCTTCGAAATACTATTTCGTTTTAAGGATCGGATATCGTCCGGACTAAGTAAGTGTTGAATCTATGAGAAATCAGATAATTTAAAAGAATAACGAGTCTTATAACGAAGCCGATATACTTATTTACTTGAATAACAAGGCATGTTCCCTCTTCCATGCATACACGAGTAAATGTGAAATGTCCAAAGCATCAACTTTTCTTTTTCTACTGTTTGGCAGAATTATTTGAGTGAAAAAAAATTAGGAACGTAATAAAATAACTATCTCATTTGAGCTGTATTGATTTAATGATTCATTACAAGACCTCATGCCCTGCCCCCAGAGGGATGGCCTATCCATAGCATCTGCAGATCTGTGTCTATATTTTTGAGGTTCACGAGGTGCTTCACAGAGAATCAAAGCAAATCTTGTAAAAAAAAAAAAGAACGGACGTTTTGAAAAAAAAAAGTTAAAACGTTTGCATGGACCCCAAACCGATGTGACATGTGACACATGCACAGGCGAGCAGGCAAAATGGATTTTCTGCAATGTTTATTTTCACAGGCAATTGAACTTTACGATGTCTCCGGGGTTGTTCTGCATGAAGCTGCAACTCTTTTGATCATAAAGTCATTTTATTTCATTAATTCATTTTTATTTCATTAACTGCTGCATGTGTGGTGAAGACGGGCTATAAAATAAAGGGATCCTTTATGTATGACTGCAACAGCCTGCCCTAATGTTCTTATCAATCATTTATTTGAGTGCTTGCACGAGTGCTTAAAGCACTTGCCGAGTACCCAATGTCGATTGCGTACGTGCTGCATCATCTGAGTGAATCGTTCACTCCTCTCTCTCTCTGCTCTCGCAAACATCATTGCGCACGCCACATCATTCAAGCGTGTGGTTCGTGTTCCGTCACCCTCAGCGAGTGGGCGTGCTCGTCACCCCCCTGAGCGGTGGTTCGTGCTCCGTCAACCCTGAGCGATGGTTTCGTGCTCCGTCACCCTGAGCGATGGTTCGTCTGCTCCGTTCACCCTGAGCGAGTGGTTCCGGCTCCGTCACCCTGATGCGAAGTGGTTCGTGCTCCGTCACCCTTGAGTCGAGTGGTTCAGTGCTCCTCACCCCTGAGGAGTGGTTCGTGCTCCGTCACCTGGCGGTGGTTCGTGCTCTGTCACCCTCAGCGAGTGTTCGTGGCTCTTGGCGACCCTGAGTGCGAGTGGTTCGTGCTCCGTCACCTGAGCGAGTAGGTTCGTGCTTCCGTCACCCTTGAGGAGTGGTTCTGTCCGCTACCCTGAGCGAGTGGTCTGGCTCGTACCCTGCGATGGTTCGTGTCCTGTCACCCATGCGAGTGGTTCGTGCTCCGTACCTGACGAGTGGTTCGTGCTCCGTCCTGAGCGAGTGGTCGTGCTCCGTCACCATGCGACGTGGTTTCGTGCTCCGTCACCCTGAGCGTATGTTTCCGCTCCAGAGCGTCGGGCGGTATTTATGCTGAATGGAATTTGTCTCGGCTTTCTGACAAGAGTTGTTCTCTGGATGGGAAGTTTGTCTCTGGCCCATGTTTCATCGTTTGACCGGAGAAATAGATTTCAGACTTATTTATTTGTTTCCATCTTCACATTGTTTATTCTTCTGCAGAATTTTGATGAGACGGTATGAATCGTAACTAACACTTCCACTGTACCTCTGGCGACTTCCCTGCATTTCACCCTCACACCATCTTTCCCTCCTCCCACCCCTCCTCTCTCCTTCCCCCTCCAGCTCTTTTCTCTCCCTGCTCTCTCTCCCCCTTCTTCTCCTCCGTCCTTTGTATTCGGGTCAGTGAAGCAACAGGTAGTACTTCATGCTAGTTTTTTACTCGATACCCTACAAACGACTGCTGTTAAAATATTGTATTACTGCAGTGACCTGCTTGCAGAACGAGCATGCACAAAGCTTTTCCTGGCCCATCATCACGTGATGTATCATAGGCCAGTTCTGATTGGTTACACGAGGTAGACTGGTGGTTGAATGGAAAGTGCTTTTCGAGGGTGAATAGTTGAGGTTTGGTTGTGTTCGGAGTCGCTGTTTTCTGTTTCCGTCAACTATTCAACGAGGATTTCTTTGCAAGTCAGTATTGTTGGTTGTTTCGATGCTCTTGTTTCACATTTGGTGTTTTGATTATAACCAAACTAAATTCCACGACCCGTTCTGGTTCTTGTTTACTCGCCTAAGCTGCTAGCTTTTTCCCTTCCTTATTCACATCAGAATATTCGACAAGAACCGTGATTCCGATTAAGTTTTATCGACTACTTTCAAATCCCTGACGTCAACATTTGATCGACGAGTTCATTAGTTGGCATCGACACGACTGCAGTGACAACACTGGGAAGGACTTACTTGGATTAATGGATTGGCTCCCATCTACCATATTTGTGGTGATCATCGGCTATCTGCACTTCCTAGCTTGGTGAGTTGGAAGTTTTTTTTCTGAGTTGTTTAATCACAGCGTACAGAGTTTACAACAATCGCACCAACCAATTTTTTTGGTCACTCCAAATTAACCGGACAAACGACCTGTAGTTATTACGTTACTGATTATAGATAAGCTACAACGACCTGCTGTTACTCAACCCATATGCCTGACCCTGACCCAAATGTGTGTGGTTCGTTGCTCGTCTTTTTAAATTATTTACTTCATTATTCAAATTCTAATTAGAATGGAATCAAATAATTCAATTTAAAATCCAATGTTAATGACCAAATAGGTTACAGTACCTGACTTGATCATCATCAGGAATCACATCAAAAGCAAAGATGAAGTCATTCAGGAAGAACCTGGATAGAATTCAGAATTTCAGCTGCCACACTTCCTTCCATCAACCACAGCAAGCAGTGACGCTTTATAAAAAAAATAAAAGAACCAAGTCAAAAATTAAATAATTCTGGTGCCAGACATATGTCAATCAAGTTTAGAAATTTAAAGTATGTAATTCCCGATACTACTAAAATATAAATGTGAAGTTTCACTTGATTGATTGAGCGGTTAGAGAAAACATGTATATTGTAATATTGTTTATTTCAATCCAATATTAGTCTGGCAATATAACCATGTTATTTAATCAATAATTCCTTAACAACCTTGTACACAACATGGGTTGCAAACATTGTTGAGTTTCCCATTGAATGTTGTGCAATCCGTTCTGGGAGATTTTTATACGTTTTTGTGTGTAATACCATTATGGCTGCATAACATTGTGCCTATAATGTATGTGTGTAACATTTTTGTTCCTCATGGAAGTCGGTCATGACATGAATTTTCACCTCAATCTGTTCGTCCACTTTAGAGACAGATTTTTTGAAGGTTTGTATTTTTCAAAATCAATATTGGCTGCCAAATCACGATGAACTGATGTCATTCAATATTTTTTCTGTGGACGCTATTTTAATCCCAGATGACCCTCAAAATTTTCTCATGACAGAGTTGGCATTCTACATATGGCAATTATGGACGTCGATAAATGAGAGGCACCTTTGATATAAAAAAATCACACTTTATTCCCTACCATAGTTGCCGTGTGCCAAGTTTCAATTTTTTCTTTGTCCGATTTCGAGATACCGAGGTCCAATTTTTCCGTTTTCCATCATGGCTGACAACACATGACAACACGTGACCTATGTATGTCATAATAATAAAAATAATTCTATGAAGTCTCAACGAAGTGTGAAAACTTCGTCCAATCGACAAGCTGTGTGCGGCGAAAAACAAAAGTTCTGTGCGGACAAATCAAAGACAGACAGATAAGAATGAAATTTCACTCAAGAGCGACACTTGGCAAACAGCACAAGTAGATACGGTGCCGGGAGAGCGCATACCTCTGCCTAGTTTGAACAGTTCACTTTTTGTTTATCCCTGATGGGCTGTGCGATCTTGAACCAAAATCTATATCTGCAGTTTCTTGTCACCTAACCAACTCATCACCTAGTGTCATTAACCGTCCACAACTTTTTGAGACTATTTAGTGATATATATATTTATATATATATCATAATTATTACATATATATACAATACATATACTTATTGTTTACGAATTTATCTCTCTCTTTTTACGTCAATATCTCAGAATGGTAAAATGGTAAAAATGCAAAATACATACACTAAGCTGCTCTTCTGGAAAGTTTATCACATATTGAAATAATCATATAGTCCCTACCAAAAACTTAGTAGCCCTAAAGTTTGGTTTCCTCAGATGGTACCGATATATGCCTGGGCCCATGGACTATGTCGACTGTATATCCTGTGTATATCATGTGTATCTCTACTGTGTATATGTGTATCATGTGCACCATCATGTCTCCTGTATATCCTGTGT
>CM068954.1:1461774-1484078 GCA_035128595.1 Eptatretus atami
TTTTAATATATCTGTTGGGAAACATCCCCAGGTTCTGGCCCATTTGAGTGACCTCGAGCAATTGGCAACAAAACAATGATCAGATTCTATCCTAAAGTACATAGCAGTCATCTATAAACTGTAACACGAGTTACTGTGTAACGTGAGTTACTCACTTTTTCATCGTTATATAAGTTATGTTGCAGTTCACTTTTCATTCTTTCTAAAATTCAAGTATGGACCCTCAGTCATTATACGTAACTGGCCACTCCGTAATTCATATGTCTGTTTGAGGAGAAACAGTTAATAAAGTTTAGTTGTTTTTGACCATGTCCATTTGTTGTAACGTGAGTTACCATGCCTAAAAAGGCCATGCTACACCACACATTGAAGACATTCATCATCAGACCATACCACAGAATAGGTTCAATATCAATGCTAGCCTGACCAATAATCTGGATCATTGCAGTTGTTAGCAATGCTGTGGGGGACTAGATACATTCTCATATGACCTTCAAATGTAACGTGAGTTACCATGGAAGTCACCTTTTCAATTTCCTCACTCATATTATCGAACGCCTGTTCATCATAGCTATGAAACGTTGTGTACATCACTTTTGTAAGTATTATAAGTGTTCAAATTAGGAGCTTGGAGCGAGTTCATGAATTATATGATGTGATTTTCCACGATCTACTCTCACGGACTAATTCAAGTATATCTTCGAAATACTATTTCGGTTTTAAGGATCGGATATCGTCCGGACTAAGTAAGTGTTGAAATCTATTGAGAAATCAGATAATTTAAAAGAAATAACGAGTCTTATAACGAAGCCGATATACTTATTTACTTGAAATAAGCAAGGCCATGTTCCCTCTTCCATGCATACACGAGTAAATGTGAAATGTCCAAAGCATCAAACTTTTCTTTTTCTACTGTTTGGAGAATTATTTTGAGTGAACAAAAAATTAGGAACGTAATAAAATCAACTATCTTCATTGAGCTGTATGATTTAATGTATTCAACTGCAAGACCTCTTGCCCTGTCCCCCAGAGGGACTGTCTATCCATAGCATCTGCAAGATCTGTGTCTATATTTTTTGAGGTTTCACGAGGTGCTTCACAGAGAATCAAAGCAAATCTGGTAAAAGAAAAAGAACGGACGTTTTGAAAAAAAAAGTTAAAACGTTTGTGTGGACCCCAAACCGATGTGACATGTGACACGTGCACAGGCGAGCAGGCAAAATGGTGGATTTTCTGCAATGTTTATTTCACAGGCAATTGAACTTTACGATGTCTCCGGGGTTGTTCTGCATGAAGCTGCAACTCTTTTGATCATAAAGTCATTTTATTTCATTAATTCATTTTTATTTCATTAACTGCTGCATGTGTGGTGAAGACGGGCTATAAAATTAAAGGGATCCTTTATGATATGCTGCAACAGCCTGCCCTAATGTTCCTTATCAATCATTTAATTTGAGTGCTTGCACGAGTGCTTAAGCCACTTGCCGAGTACCCAATGTCGATTGCGGTACCGTGCTGCATCATTCTGAGTGAATCGTTCACTCTCTCTCTCTCTCCCTGCAACAATTTTGCCACGCCACATCATTTCAGAGCGTGTGGTTCATCGTGCTCCGTCACCCTGCAGCGAGTGGGTCGTGCTCCTGTCAACCTGAGCGAGTGGTTTGCTCCGTCACACCCTGAGCATGGTTCCGTGCTCCGTTCACACCCTGAGCGTGTGGTTTGTGCTCACGTCACCCTAGAGCGAGGGTTTCGTGCTCCGTCAACCCTGAGCGATGGTTTCGTGCTAACCGAGTGAGGTTCAGCTTCACCCTGATTGCCAACTGGGAGTGGTTCGTGCCTCTGTCACCCTCAGCGAGTGGTTCGTGCTCGCGTCCACCCTGAGCGAGTGGTTCGTGCTCCGCCCTCGCGAGTGGTTCGTGCTCCGTCACACTGCAGAGAGTGGTTCAGTCGCTGAGCGAGTCGCTATTCACCCCTGAGCGAGTGTGGTCGTGCTAGTTTTTCCCCTGTAGACTTGTGGTTCGGCTCGACCCCGAGTGGTTCGTGGCCCCTCACCCTGGCGAGGTGGTTCGTGCTCCGTCACCCTGACCGAGTGGTTCGTGCTCCGTCACCCTGAGCGGGGTTCTGTGCTCCGTCACCAGCGAGTGGTTCTGCTCGCCCTTAGGCGAGTGGGTTCGTGACTCCGTCACCTTAGTCCTGAGAGTGGTTCATGCTCCGTCACCCTAAGAGCGAGTGGTTCGTTGCTCCTCACCCTGAGCGATGGTTCTGCTGCCGCACCTGCGGTGTTCGTGCTCCGTCACATGGACTGTCGTCGGCTCTCTCAGTGTGCTCAGTCACCCTGAGCGGATGTCGTGCTCAGTCACTGGCGTGTCTCCAGTCACCCTACGCGAGTGGTTCGTGCTCACGTCACCCTGAGGAGTGGTTTCTGCTCATCCCTTGATCGACTCCTCCGGTGAGTGGGTTGTTGCTCGTCACCCTGAGCGATGGTTCGCGCTCCTTCACCTGAAGCGAGTGGGTCTTTGTGCTCCGTCACCGCTGAGCGAGTTGGTCGTGCTCCGTCAAGCCTGACGAGTGGTTCGTGCTCTCGTCACCCTGACGAGTGGTTCTTGCTCCGTCACCTGAGCGAGTCGAGTGTTCGTGCTCCGTCACCCTGAGCTAGGTTCGTGCTCCGTCACCCTGACGAGTGGCGTTCTGCTCCTCACCCGAGTGAGATGGTTCGATGCTCCGTCACCCTGAGTGAGTGGTTCTTGCTCCATCACCCTGAGCGAGTGGTCGTGCTCCATCACCCTGAGCGAGTGGTTCGTGCTCTGTCACCCCAGCGATGGTTCGTGCTCGTCACCCTGAGCTGAGTGGTTCGTGCTCCGTCACCCTGAGCGAGTGGTTCGTGCTCCGTCACCCTGAGGAGGGTTCCTGCTCGTCACCTGACGAGTGGTCTGCTTCGTCCCACCCTGAGCGAGTTCGTGCTCCGTCACCTTGGCGAGTGGTTCGTGCTCCCGTTCACCCTGGGCGAGTGGTTGTCTGCTCCGTCACCCTGACGAGTGTTCGTGCTCCGTCACACCTGAGCGAGTGTTCGTGCTCCGTCACCTGACGAGTGGGTTGTGCTCCGTCACCTGAGCGATGTTCCGCCTCAGACGCTCCGGCGTATTTATGTCTGAATGGGAATTTGTCTCCGGCTTGTCTGGACAAGAGTTGTCTCTGATGGAAGTTTGTCTCTGCTGTTTATCGTTTGACCGGGGAAATAGATTTCAGACATTATTTTGTTTCCATTTCACTTTATTCTCTGCAGAATTATTTGATGAGATGGTATGAATCGTAATTAACACTCCACTGTACCTCTGCCTTCCCTGCATATCACCCTCACACTCTCTTCCTTCCCCCCTCCCTCTCTCCTTCCCCCTCCAGCTCTTTTCTCTCTCCTGCTCTCTCTCCCCTTCTTTCCCTCCTCCTTTAGTTATTGCTGTCAGTGAAGCAACAGGTAGTACTTGCTAGTTTTTACTCTAACCTACAAACGACCTGCTGTTAAAATATTGTATATAATGCAGTGACCTGCTTTTGCAAAAGCGAGCATGCACAAGCTTTTCCGGCCCGACATCACGTGACTGTATCATAGCCAGTTCTGATTGGTTACACGAGGTAGACTGGTGGTTGAATGGGAAGAGTGCTTTTTCGAGGGTGAATAGTTGAGGTTTTTGGTTGTGTTCGAGTCAGCTGGTTTTCGTTTTCCGCTCAACTATTCAACAGGATTCTCTTTGCAAGTCCACGTATTGTTGAGTTGTTTTCCTGCTCTTGGTTTTCACATTTGGTTTTGATTTAACCAAACTAATATTCCACCTCGTTCTGGTTCTTGTTAACTCGGCCTAGCTGGCTAGCTTTTTCCCTCCTTATTCACATCGAGAATATTCGACAAGAACCGTGATTCCGATTAATTTTTTATCGACTACTTTCAATCACCTGACGTCACATTTGTATGACGAGTTCATTATTGGACATCGACACGATGCAGTGACAACACATGGAAGGACTACTTTGGATTTCAATGGATTGGCTCCCATCTACCATATTTGTGGTGATCATCGGCTATCTGCACTTCCTAGCTGTGGTGAGTTGGAAGTTTTGTTTCTGAGTTGTTTAATCACAGCGTACAGAGTACAACAATTCGCACAAACCAATTTTTTTTGGTCACCTCCAAATAACCGACAAACGACCTGTAGTTATTACGTTATGTATACGATAAGCTACAAACGACCTGCTGTTATACCCAACCCATGATGCCTGACCCTGACCCAAATGGTGTGGTTCGTGCTCCGTTTTTTAAATTATTATTCATTATTCAATCTAATTTAGAATGGAATCAAAATAAATTCAATTTAAATCAAATGTAAGACCAAATAGGTACAGTACTGCATTGGAATCATCATCAGGAATCCAATCAAAAAGCAAAGATGAAGTCATCAGGAAGAACCTGGATAGGATTCAAATTTCAGCTGCCACTACTCCTTCCATCAAACCCATCCAGGCACAGCCAAGTGAACCTTAATAAAAAAAAATTTTTTTTAAAGAACCCATATCAAAAAATTAAATAATTCTGGCTGCCAGACCATATGTCCAATCAAGTTGAAATTTAAAGTATGTATTCCCCATCACTACTAAATCATAAATGTGAAGTTTCACTTGGATTGATTGAGCGGTTACAGAGAAAACATTATTTAATATTTTTATTCAATCCAATATAGCTGGCAAACCATGTTATCAATCAATAATTCCTTAACAACCTTGTACACACATGGGTTGCAGAACATTTGTGTGAAGTTTCCCATTGATTTGTCCAGCCGTTCTGGAGAAGATTTTTATACGTTTTTGTGGTAAATCCATTATGGCTGCCAAACCATGTGACCTATAATGTCATGTGTGTGAACATTTTGTTGCTCATGGATAGTCGGTCATACATGTGAATTTTCACCTCAATCTGTTCAGCCACTTCAGAGAATCAGATTTTTGAAGGTTTTATTTTTTCAAAAACAATATGGCTGCCAAATCACGTGACTGATGTCATCAATTTTTTTTCTGTGGACCATTTTATCCCGAGATGACCCTCAAAAATTTTCATACTGATCAGATGTTGCATTCTACAAATGCAATTATGACGTCATAATGAGGGCACCTTTGATGTCATTAAAAAAAATCACTTATTCCCTACCAGTAGTTGCCGTGTGCCAAGTTTCAATTTTTTCCTTTGGTCCGATTTCAGAGATACCGAGGTCCAACGTTTTTCCGTTTTTCCCACATGGCTGCAACAACACCACATGGCTGCAACAACACGTGACCTATGATGTCATAATTATCATTAAAATAATTCTATATGAATAGTCTCACCGAAGGTGAAAACTTCGTCTCAATCCGACAAGCGGTTGCGGCGAAAAACACAAAAGTTCTGTGCGGACAAACAAAGACAGACAGATAGAGAAATGAAATTTCACTCAAAGAGCGACACTTGGCAAAACAGCACAAAGTAGAACGGTGCTCGGGAGAGCGCATACCTCTGCCAGGTTGAACAGTTCACTTTTTGTATCCCACTGATGGGCTGGATCTGAACCAAAATCTAATCTGCTAGTTCTTGTCACCTAACCAACTCATCCACCTAGTTTTGTCATAACTCGTCCACAACTTTTTGAGATATAGTGATATATTATATATATATATATATACATATATATATACATATATATACATATACATATACATATTGTTACGAATTTGGAATTCAATTGCCACAACATACAGGTTCCCTTAGTCAGCTATGTCGATAAGTGCATGTTCCCTAGATAGCTCACCTTCCATTGTTTAAATGTTCAGAGATCGATTAGATGCGCTGCGGATCGATTTAATAGTTAGGGAACGAAACAATGGAGACGTCCTCCCCTCTTCTGCAAAGAAGAAAAGAACCTGCCTCCGTGACGTCAACAACTTCCGTCGCACCCGTGGTTGAGCGGGGGGTGGATCACGAGGGCATGAGTCACGCCGGGTGGCGGGGAGGGGTGCAAAGGTAAAGAGGACATCTTTCTTTGTTCAAAAAGAGTCCAGAAAGAGTTCGTAAAGAGTTCGTGGAAAGGTTCGCGGTGAAAGTCCCGTGAAAAGAGTTCGTGGAGTTCGTGGCTGAGTTCGTGGGAGTCCCGTGGCAGAGTTCGTGTGCTGAGTCCCGTGGGAGGAGTAAGCTTTTTGCTTCGGCAGTTGGGGGAGTCGGGAGGGAGCCAGAAGCCAAGGTGCTGCGTGAAGTCCGGGCGTCGCGAAGGAGACGCGAGCTGGAGCGCAAGCTTGCCTGCTGTGTCGCGCAAACCGCGCGTTCGTGTGGAGAGAGCCAGAGAGAGCTCGCCTGCACACGGAAGGCCGAGCTCGACTGCGGCTACGCTAGCTGCGTGGGGAAGGAGCATCGTGGGTCGCCCAAGCGCGTTCATGTGGAGAGAGCCGGAGAGAGCTCGCCTGCCACACGGAAGGCCCGAGCTCGACCACGGCTACGCTAGCTGCCGTGGGGAAGAGAATCGCGGGTCGCCCAAGCGCGTTCGTGTGGAGAGAGCCGGAGAGAGCTCGCCTGCCACAGGAAGGCCCAGCTCGACCGCGGCTACGCTAGCTGCCGTGGGGAAGGAGCATCGTGGGTCGCCCAAGCCAGACACGACGAGGGTGCAGGTAACCTGCAACGGTGTCGTGGGACTCGTTCGGTCTGCCAAGTCCCACGCCATAAAGACCCAAGAGGTCCAGTCTGACCCCATTGCCTTTGATGGGTCTTTTTCCTGCTTTTCTTTCGAATGAATGTTTGTGGCGCCGAGTCCCGTAAGTAAAACTGTGTAAGTGACTGTACATTAATAATTGCTTATAGACGGTTGTAGTTCTTTTGTCGTGCTTTGTTGCTTGTTTATTGCATACGTGTTTCATTATAATAATTGTCCTTGTGTAAATGTAAACCTGCTCGTTTCGTCCATTCCCTCATTGACTGAACATTTCGTGTGTTGGGAGTTAGAAAGCCGTTGGTTTGCCGTAATAGGGGGAACATTTGGACCGACGGTTCTCGGCGATTACGCGCTCGGAATCGCGCAGGACAAGCTCGCCTCGGCGGTTTGTCCGTACGAGATCCGTCGAGGGTGGAATACCCCGGTAGTTGGATCACGTGGTATTTAGGTACATTGAAGATTGGCAATCGACCCTACCCCACGTGATCTGCCGATTGGCGTATTTCAGTTCTTGTACAAGGACCCGTCGCTCGGAGTTATCCGGGCGGCGATCTATATCCCGGGCGATCGGTCGGGCCGACTCGACTTGCGGCTCCGTTCAGAGCGGTCGGTTGGCGGCCGACCCCCGGCCAGCAACAATATATATACATATACATATACGAGGTGTGTTCAAAAAGTATCCAACCTTAATTTTCGTGCGTAAACAAATGAAGCTAGGGAGGCGTGGTTTGGTGCATGTATGTAGGCGATCCTAATTTGTATGCGTGAATATTTTCCTGCCTGCAGAAGCTGTCAGTCGCCGACCGACCGCCGATGAGTGAGGAAGTGTAAGTGAGCGCCGTCGGATTTTCGTTTTTGACAAAATGACGGAAAACTTGACCAACGCTACTGCATCAAATTTTTTGTGTAAAGCTTGGTGATTCCCAAGTGGAAACGATCCGCAAGATTCAACAGGCCTTCGGGGACGAAGCAATGGCACACACACAGATAAAAGAGTGGTACAACCGCTTCAAAATGGTCGCGCATCAGTGGAAAGTGAAGCACGTTCTGGTAGGCCCTCAACATCCCGAAATGAGATCGTCATTGACCAAGTGAGGACCTGCTGATGCAGGATCGTCGAATCACGATCAGAGAACTTGCAGACGAGGCGGGCGTCAGCTATTGGATCCGTTCATTCCATTGTGACTGAGGATTTGGGCTTAAGGAGAATCTCAGCGAAGTTCGTGCAAAGCTGCTAACGATCGAGCAGAAGCAACTCCGTTTGGAGATCGCACAGGACATGCTGGAGACTGTGAACAGCGATCCAACTTCTTCAACACAGTATCACTGGCGATGAGACCACAGTGATCGTCATTTTGTCAAAAACGAAAATCCGACGGCGCTCACTTACACTTCCTCACTCATCGGCGTTCTGTCGGTGTCTGTCGGCGACTGACAGCTTCTGCAGGCGGGAAAATATTCACGCATACGAATTAGGATCGCCTACATACATGCACCAAACCACGCCTCCCGAGCTTCATTTGTTTACGCAAAAAAATTAAGGTTGGATACTTTTTGAACACACCTCGTATATATATGCATACTACATATATACATATATACACACACATATATACATATATACACACACACACATCTATCTATAATTCCAGCAATCTCTGTGTGTGTGTGTCTGTGTGTGTCTGTGACCGCTGTTTCTCGCCAACCACTGGTGCAATCTCATTGAAACTTGCCAGGTATATTGCTGGGGACCTGAGGATGTGCCTTTTCAAGGTTTGATATTAATCGGACAAGTGCTTCCCAAGTTATGGCCATTTATTTACCAAACCAATGACAAGACACGTTATTGCGTGGGCTGGCCGATGGGGGAAGGGATCCTCAGCCGCGTTCCCCATTACGGGTTACAACGTACAGACTTCCGGATAGTGATGACTTCGTGTATTCTAATAATTTCTCGATTTCTTATGCGCATTTATAGATAAACACAATGCCCAAAGTTATGATCGTTTTCATATTAGACGGTGCATAAATTTCGGTAACATCAGAGTGCTAGTATGCTCCGAACCAGGAAGTAAAATTTTTTTCTCTCTCTTCTCTTCTCTTTTGTTTTTCCTTGCCACGACATTGCGAAAAGGTAAAATACGTTGGCGCTAATTGAATAATTGGGTATTAAAACTAAATTGCGAATAATCGTAACTGCGAATAATATGCGAACTTCCGGGCCACGCACGTACGGGCACGCGAGAGCGAAGAAACGGCCTGTTGTGGTTGTTTGTTTGTTGCTCGTGGTTTGAATATTTATTTATTAAATTTTTTTTATGGCACGTACTAGTGTATATATATATATATTATATATATATATATTATATTATATATAGTGTTACGGTTGTGGAAATTCACAGAGCACCATATAGGTCCTTAGATCAGTTATGTCAATAAGTCTGTGTTCAGAAAGATTTCCCCACCGATGTTTAACGGGCAATTATTCGTGTGCAGGGCTGTGATCTATGAGGTAGCCGTTTTCTTTTACTACTTTATTTTGGACCAACCGCATTTCCACCACCACAACCATCTTCTCCACAACGCCGACCACAAACACCTTCTCACAACCGCCTTCAGAACAACCACCTTAACCACAACCGCCCAACCACACCACCCTCTATGACCACCACAAAACGCCAGCCACGCCACCATTACGACAACCACCGTAACCACACACGCGTTTCCACCTCGGCCACACGGTTGCGTGAAGCCTAACATTCGTCGGGGGAGAACGGACGACGGACGTCACCCCCCCTCCCCCCAACGACAAAACCCTGCGAGAGGATCGTGAAGCAACGACGCTATGGAAAAGGGAAGAAAGGCCCGATCCAAGAGAAAAAATGCCCTGCTTCTGGAAGTTTCCCACGCGTGCTGGAAGAAGGGGCGGGAGAGATCGGGGCGGGTGGAGCTCGAGATAAAAGGGCGGCTGAACTCAAGGGGGGGGTTGTGTGTGTGGAGGAGAGGGAAGAGAGTTGTGTCAGAGTTGTGGGCAGTTGTGTGGAGCCTTTGGTCACTGAGTCGCCTGGAGTCTGGAGTAAGCAGGACGGTGAGGAGAGGGAGAGATCGGAGCGCAGCGGAGCCAAGGCACGCGGCCTGACGTACCGTGCCTAAACGTGGGTCGCTGGAGAGGGAACGTCGAGGGTCGCCCCCCGCGAGTCACCACGAGGGTGAAGGTAACCAGCCTGGCCTCTCGGAGCTTTTGCGGTCTACCCGGCTCCGGGCTCATAAAGACCCCAAGAGGTCCAGTCTACCCCTTGTCTGTCCTGGGGTTTTTCCTTGTTTCTTTGCGTGAACGTTGTGGCGCCATGTCTTTAAGTAAAACTGTTAAGTGTGTACATAATAGATAGACGGTAGTAGCTTCTTTGCATTGCTCGTGGTTTGTCCCTTACATGTTACATAATTGCATGCGTGCTCTCCTTGATTGTATACATAACTGCATGATTGCCATTGCTGCATTGATTGACGTGCATGCCTGCATATGTGTCTTGTGAAATAAATGTGCTTGTTCAAATGTTCACCCGTTGGTTGCGTCCTTTCCCTAATTGAACTGCCATATTGCACTCGGAATATAGTTGGTTGTTAAATAACCGATAATAGAATCGGGTCCAACGGGGCCTTACGATAACACCCCGCTCGGTTATCCCAAAATGGAGCGAGCTGCTTAAGCTGCTCGTTTCCAAGCGGGGCCTTGAGGTACAATCTCTCGGTAGTTTGCCCGCGCGATTAGTTAGGTAAATCGACTATTCGGCGATCGGACCCTGTAGCGCGCGGGTAGAGTACGGACAAGGTTGTGGTGTGGTTAAAAACACACCCGTGGCTGGTTTCGGCGTTGATCCGGAAATCGCAAATGGATTGCTACGTCGGTGGGCGAAGCGGCCGCTATTGCTAAACGCGGCCGCTCGCACGCCGGCGGGCGGAAATCCACAATATATATAGTTTTTGGCCCTCTCAATTTTAGAAATTAGGCTTGCATTGACCTTTTGACTTTAAAATTAATTGGTGGTTGATTAATTGACCTGATATGCAAATCCTGTTCAAATTTTAATGTCAATCATATGCAAATTGAGGATTTTAGAAAGTGATCCAAAGTTGTTGACCTTTGGCTATGTTGACCTTTTGGCATGTGGTAACCTCAAAAATAATGGTACAAACATTTACCATTTATAAACATGAACCATTTATAGACATGTACCATTTATCAACATGAACCATTTATAAACATGTACCATTAAATACATGTACCATTAATAAACATTGACCATTAATAAACATTGAACATTAATAAACATTGACCATTTATAACATGTACCATTAATAAACATGTACCATTTATAAACATGAACCATTTATAAACATGTACCATTTACAAAGATGAACCATTTATAAACATGCACCATTAATATCCATGCACCATTTATAAACATGAACCATTTATAAACATGAACCATTTATAAACATGTACCATTTATAAACATGTGCCATTTATAAACATGAACCATTTATAGACATGGACCATTTATAAACATGAACCATTTATAAACATGAACCATTTATAAACAGGAACCATTTATAGACATGGACCATTTATAGACATGGACCATTAATAAACATGAACCATTAATAAACATATACCATTTATAAACATGTACCATTAATATACTTGTACCATTAATAAACATTGACATTTATAAACATGTACCATTAATATACATGTACCATTTATAAACATGTACCATTAATATACATGTCCCATTAATAAACATTGACCATTTCTAAATATGTATCATTTATAAACATATACCATTAATATACTAATATCATAAATAAACATGTACATTTATAAACATGTACCATTAATAAACATGTACCATTTATAAACATGTACCATTTAAAAGATGAACCATTTATAAACATGTACCATTCAATATCATGCACCATTTATTATCATGCACCATTTATAAACATGAACCATTTATAGACATGTACCATTTATAAATATGTACCCTTTATAACATGAACCATTTTAAACATGTACCATTTATAAACAGGAACCATTTATAGACATGTACCATTTATAAACATGTACCATTAATAAACATTGACCATTTATAAACATGAATCATTTATTGACCTGTACCATTTATAAATGATGTACCATTTATAAACATGAACTATTTATAAACATGTACATTTTATAACACAGGAACCATTTATAGACATGAACCATTTATAAACATGTACCATTATATAAACATGTACCATTTATAAACATGTACCATTTATAAACATGTACCATTCATATACATGCACCATTTATATAAATGCACCATTTATAAACATGAACCTTTTATAGACATGTACCATTTATAAATATGTACCCTTTATAAACATGAACCATTTAATAACATGAACCATTTATAAAATGTACGCATTATATAAGATGAACCATTTATAAACATGTACCATTTTATATCATGCACCATTTATAAACATGAACCATTTATAGACATGTACCATATATAAATATGTACCCTTTATAAAAATGAACCATTTATAAACTGAACCATTTATAGACATGTACCATTTATAAACATGTACCATTAATAAACATTGACATTTATAAACATGAATCATTTATAGACCTGTACCATTTATAAACATGAACTATTTATAAAATGTACCATTTATTAACAGGAACCATTTATAGACATGAACCATTTATAAACATGTACCATTTATAAACATTTCCATTTTAAAACATGTACCATTAATAAACATGAACCATTTATAAACATGTACCCATTCATATACATGCACCATTTATTACATGCACCATTTATAAACATGAACCATTTATAAATATGTACCCTTTATAAACATGAACCATTTATAAACATGAACCATTTATAAACATGTACCATTTATAAACAGGAACCATTTATAGACATGTACCATTTATAAACATGAACCATTTATAGACATGTACCATTTATAAATATGTACCCTTTATAAACATGAACCATTTATAACATGAACCATTTATAGACATGTAAATTTATAAATATGTACCCTTATAAACATGAACCATTTATAAACATGTACCATTTATAAACAGGAACATTTATAGACATGTACCATTTATAAACATGAACCATTTATAAACATGTACCATTTAATAAACAGGAACCATTTATAGACATGTACCATTTATAAACATGAACCATTTATAAACATGAAATTTATAAAAATGAACCATTTATAACACATGTACCATTTATAAACAGGAACCATTTATAGACATGTACCATTTATAACATGAACCATTTATAAAGATGAACATAAACATGTACCATTCATATACATGCACCATTTATATACATGCACCATTTATAAACATGAACCATTTATAGACATGTACCATTTATAAACATGTACCCTTTATAAACATGAACCATTTATAAACATGAACCATTTATAAACATGTACCATTTATAGACATGTACCATTTATAAACATGAACCATTTATAAACATGAACCATAAACATGTACCATTAATATACATGCACCATTTATATACATGCACCATTTATATACATGCACCATTTATAAACATGAACCATTTATAGACATGTACCATTTATAATATGTACCCTTTATAAACATGAACCATTTATAAACATGAACCATTTATAACATGAACCATTTATAGACATGTACCATTTATAACATGAACCATTTATAAAACATGTACCATTTTAAACAGAACTATTTATAGACATGTACCATTTATAAACATCATAAGAACCATTTATAAACATGAACCATTTATAAACATGTACCATTTATAAACAGGAACCATTTATAGACATGTACATTTATAAACATGAACCATTTATATACATGTACCATTTATAAAGATGAACCATAAACATGTACATTCATATACATGCACCATTTATATACATGCACCATTTATAAACATGAACCATTTATAGACATGTACCTTTATAAACATGAACCATTTATAAACATGAACCATTTATAAACATGTACCATTTATAAACATGTACCATTTATAAACAGGAACCATTTATTGACATGTACCATTTATAAACATGACCATTTTATAAACTGAACCATTTATAATACATGAACCATTTATTACATGTACCATTTATAAAGATGAACCATAAACATGTACCATTCATATACATGCACCATTTATATACATGCACCATTTATAAACATGAACCATTTATAGACATGTACCATTTATAAATATGTACCCTTTATAAACATGAACATTTATAAAACATGAACCATTTATAGACATGTACCATTTATAAACATGTACCATTTATAAACAGGAACCATTTTAAGACATGTACCATTTATAAACATGCACCATTTATATAAACATGAACCATTTATAGACATGTACCTTTATAAACATGAACCATTTATAAACATGAACCATTTTAAACATGTACCATTTATTGACATGTACCATTTATAAACATGAACCATTTATAACATGAACCATTTATAAACATGAACCATTTATATACATGTACATTTATAAGATGAACCATAAACATGTACCATTCATATACATGCCCATTTATATACATGCCACCATTTATAAACATGAACCATTTATAGACATGTACCATTTATAAATATGTACCTTTATAAACATGAACATTTATAAACATGAACCATTTATAGACATGTACATTTATAAACATGTACCATTTATAAACAGGAACCATTTATAGACATGTACCATTTATAAACATGCACCATTTATAAAATGAACATTTATAACATGTACCTTTATAAACATGAACCATTTATAAACATGAACCATTTATAAACATGTACCATTTATAACAGGAACCATCTATAGACATGTACCATTTATAAACATGTACCATTAATAAACATGACCATTTATAAACATGAATCATTTATAGACCTGTACCATTTATAAATATGTACCATTTATAAACATGACACTATTTATAAACATGTACCATTTAATAAACAGAACCATTTAAAACATGTACCATTTATAAACATGTACCATTAATAAACATTGACCATTTATAAACATGTACCATTTATAAACAGGAACCATTTATAAACATGTACCTTTATTAAACATGAACCATTTATAAACATGTACCATTTATAAACATGAACCATTTATATACATGTACCATTTATAAGATGACCAAAAACATGTACCATTCATTACATGCACCATTTATATACATGCACCATTTAATAAACATGAACCATTTATAGACTGTACCATTTATAAATATGTACCCTTTATAAACATGAACCATTTATAAACATGAACCATTTATAGACATGTACCATTTATAAACATGTACCATTTATAAACAGGAACCATTTATAAGACATGTACAATTTATAAACATGCACCATTTATAACATGAACCATTTATAGACATGTACCCTTTATAAAGATAACCATTTTATAAACATGAACCATTTATAAACATGTACCATTTATAAACAGGAACCATCTATAGACATGTACCATTTATAAACATGTACCATTAATAAACATTGACCTTTATAAACATGAATCATTTATAGACCTGTACCATTTATAAATATGTACCATTTAAACATGAACTATTTATAAACATGTACCATTTATAAACAGGAACCATTTATAGACATGTACCCTTTATAAACATGTACCATTAATAACATTGACCATTTATAAACATGTACCATTTATAAACAGGAACCATTTATAAACATGTACCTTTATAAACATGAACCATTTATAAACATGTACCATTTATAGACATGTACCATTATAAACATGAACCATTCATATACATGAGCATTCATAACATTTACCATTTATAAACATATCCCATTTATAAACATGAACCATTCATAAACATGAACCATTCATAAACATGCACCATTTTATAAACATGAACCATTTAAATGCATTTTAAACATGAACCATTTATAACATGAACCATTTATAAACATATACCATTTATAAACATGAACCATTCATATACATGAGCCATTCATAAACATGCACCATTTATAAACATGAACATTTATAAACATGAACCATTTATAAACATGAACCATTTATAACATGAACCGTTTATAAACATGAACCATTTATATACATGAACCATTTAATAAACATGAACCATTTATAACATGTACCATTTATAAAGATGAACATTCATATACATGCACCATTTATATACATGCACAATTAATATACATGTACCATTTATAAACATGCACCATTTATAAAACATTAACCATTTATAGACATGTCCATTTATAAATTTGTACCATTTATAAACATGTACCATTCATTTACATGCACCATTTATATACATGAACCATTTATACACATGAACCATTTATAAACATGGACCATTTATAAACATGAACCATTTATATACATGTACCATTTATAAACATATACCATTTATAAACATGAGCCATTTATAAACATGTACCAATATATAAACATGAACCATTTATGAGCATGTACGATTTATAAACGAAACATTTATAACCATATACCATTTGGTAACATATACCATTTGGTTTGGCTGTTGCTTTCCGAGCAGTCAACCACAGCAGAAATTTTGAATTTCGGCAGGATGCCAGCAATATCTTTCCATCCCTTCACAAGAGACACTTTTGAGCCAACGTCCATTAACAAGCAATGCTGGTGGATGGGTCTTTTGGTCCACCCGAGGGATAGCAATATATTGAATTCATCGTCCTGAACACCAAACACCACAAATACAGCTTCTCGCTGGGTCAGGATTTTAACCAAGGCTGGACATCTCAACGGCGAGAAAACTAAATAGTTTTGAGCACTAATTTAAAACAAAAATATTTTTTAAATTACAGTAAAAATCAAAATATCTTTAAAATTGAAGACCCTGTCACAATTACATATGTGGCATCTCAAGCCCACAGAAACCTATACAAAGACTGAATAAAGGAAATAACTGAGCCAACCAGCAAGTACATTTCATCAAGAACTCCCACAAAGTGAAAGCAACATTGGAAGTTTTTCTGGAGCACTGCAGTACATTCAAGAGAAAGTAACAAATAAAGTAGCACACTGCAAAAAGGGTTTGGCTTCCCTCAAGGAAGTCAAACAGTGCATTGGAAACAGAGACTTGAAAGGCAAAGAGGAGGAGGAGGAGATTGGGACCATACTCTGTGCAGAGCGTTGGTGCTGCTTAAGCAGTATCCTTGGCTATTGGGCACAATCCTGGATGGATCGCCACTCAGACACAGTAGACCAGCATGCTGACACTCATTTTGCCGACCTCGGAAAGATAACAGGCCGAGTTAACCCCACCTGGTATTAATTCAACAGCTGAGCGGGGATTTGAACTCAGGACCCGAGGATCCAAAGCCTGCCACCCTTACCATTAAGCCAACACCAGGCATAAGGCAAAGAGAAGAGTTAAGAAAGGTAACAGAATTAAAACAATACAGGAGGGGTAATAGAAGTCCTGAAAAATGAAGTATCAAAAAAAAATGTCAAAGCGAATGGAAACCTCAATCCAATTAGCAATATAAACAAATATAAAACTTCCACTTTATGTTGGCAGTGATGACCGGGCAACAAGATGTCTGGCTTTAAAACAACCCTGCTTTGATACAACACAGGATTGGCGAGTTACGGACCTAGTAACACGCTGCGTTCAACCTATTTATTACATACGCAGTTGACCCTTTTTCCTGTGGCCATCATCGGTATCAATTGAATTGCTACTCCTCTACCCTCAAACCCATCCAGGTGCAGCCAAGTGAGCCTTATTCAAAAAAATATTCAAAACGTTCTCAGATTCAAACAATTAAATATTTCTGGCTGCCAGACCATGTGGCTGATCGGGTTGAAATTTAAAACATATATTCCCCATGTCAACACGATCATAATTGTGAGTTTCAAGTTGATTGATGAAGCAGTTCCAGAGAAAACATTATTTAATATTTTCCTTCAATCCAATATGGCTGCCAAACCATGTGACCTAAGGCAAAAAAGGGAGGGAATGTTTTGTTCGTCATGGATAGGCAGTCATACCAGTAAAGTTTTGCCTCGATCTGGTAAGCCGTTCTGCGAGCGAGAATGTTTAAAAAAAAAAAAACATTTCAACCAATATGGCTACTGGAAACACGTGCGGACCGATGGAATTTTATAATTACATTCTGCCTCTCATTGTGTTTGAGATCATGCTTGTGAAGTTTCATTTTAATCGGATAAGGTGCGTTTTTCTCTCCAAGATGGCCACCAAACCACATGACATATCATTTTTACCCTAGATGCAGCAATGGTGTTTGATGATACTTGTGAAGTTTTGCTATGACAGAACAAGCGGTTCCAGAGAAAACATTATTTAATATTTTCCTTCAATCCAATATGGCTGCCAAACCATGTGACATATTAATTGTTCATGAAAACCCAAGTATACCCAAGGCTTGAGGAACATGTAAATGAAATTTCTCCTCAATCTGTCAAGCCGTTCAGGAGAAGAAGATTTTAAAATGTTTACTCTTCAAAAAAACGTAGCTGCCAAACCATGTGACCTTTGACGTCATAGGACAACTTTTTGTTCCTCATGGATAGACAATCATACCTGTCATGTTTCGCCTCGATCTGTTTTGCCATTATAGAGAAGAAGATTTTTGAAGGTTTTATGTTAAAAACAATATGGCTGCCGAACCACATGACTGATGATGTCATCAATTACAATTTAGTCCTCGATGATCCTCAAAAATTTTCATACTGATCAGATAAAACGTTTGATATATGCAATTATGATGTCATAAAGAAGCCACAAATGACAAAAAAAAAATCACACTTGTTTCCCTTGGTCCTGAAATTTAACTTATCAATATTATACTTTGCAATTATGATCCATTGTGCTTGCTGCATACATTTGACTTAAAAATGACATCATCAGTCACGTGGTGTGACAGCCACATTGGTTTCAAGGAAAAAAATTATATTTCAGAAACAGTTATAGCGATCGATGCAAATCTTTGCAGTTGTGATCCACTGCCATGTAACACAACATGTTTAATATTGATCTGTTAAGCGGTTTTGAAGAAAAAGGTTTTTTAATTTTCGGTTTTCAAACTAACATGGCTGCCAAACCACATGACCTATGGCATTGAAAATTTGGACTCTGCCCAAGATTTGGTAGAGGATCATGTGCATGAAGTTTTGTTTTGATCGGAGAAGGTTCATTTTTCTATCCAATATGGCTGCGACACCACATGACCTATGACATCATTTCCACACTGTATGCAGCTATATTGTTCGATGATACTTGGTAAATTTCGCTTTGATTGGATAAGCAGTTCCAGAGAAAACATTATTTAATATTTTTCTTCAATCCAACATGACCAATGAACCCCATGACATCAATTATTCTTCATCACCCTAGTATCGCCAATTCATGTTGAACATGTCTGTAAGGTTTCCCCTCAATCTGTCTAACCGTTCTGGAGAAGAAGATTTTTAAGGTTTTAGGGTAAATCCAAGATGGCTGCAAGACCATGTGACCTTTGACATCATAATTATCAAACTTTATTCAGCATGGGGAATCAATCATTTGGGTGCAGTTTCACTTTGATTTGTAAAGCAGTTCTGGAGAAGATTTTTTTCCTTAAAAAAAAACAAAAAAAACAATATGGCTGTCAAACCACGTGACGGATTAAATCATAATATTTTTTTCTGTGTTCGTATCTTTCCCTCGATGAATCACATAAATTTTCATTCTGATGGGATACAGCGTCCTAGGTGTCGAATTTTCACTGATATACCACTTCACCGATGATGTCACAGGCAAATTACTCTTATTCCCCATGTAGAGTAGTTGTCAGATGCCAAGTTTCAATTTTTTCCTTGGTGTGGTTTCAGAGAAACAGAGGTCCAAAGTTTTTCCGTTTTTCCAACATGGCTGCCACACCACGTGACCTATGACATCGTAATTGTTAAAACATTCCACATGAGTAGTCGCTCCTATGGTGAAAATTTTGTGTTAATTGGATAAGCGGTTTCAGAGAAAACAGAACATTTGTATGGACGAAAACAATGCCTCCGGAAACTTTGTCAGCGGCGGCATAAAAATAGGGGTAATACCCCAGGTGCTCACCAAGTAGCGGCTGGATAAGAAAACCAGGGAACCACTGGTAGGCGTGCATGATCCACAAAATATGTAACGGAGAAGAAAGTAAATAGCTATGGATTTTTTTAATGCCATGAACAATCTTTGGTACATCACAGGTGATAAAGGTTGCGGTCAAGTTTCATCAGAATTGTATGTGTGGTTTCAAAGAAAGCAAATATCTATTTTGGGGGGGAAACCCCCCAGTAGACACCTTTAGACCCCGATTGTTTTGTTAATGGTGTGAACAATTTTTGGTCCATCATGGGTGATGAAGGTTGTGGTTACGTTTCATTGAAATTGTGTGTGTAGTTTCAGAGAAGAAAGCAAATACCTATTTTGGGGGGCAACGCCCCCTGTAAACCCCTATTTTTTTTAAATGCCATGAACAAACTTTGGTACATCACGGGTGATGAAGGTTGTAGTCGAGATTAATCTGAAATGTGTGTAGTTTCGGAGAAGAAAGCAAATACATGTTTTGGGGGGTACCTCCCACCACCCCACATACACCCCCTTAGACCTCGAATTTTTTAATGTCATGAACAAACTTTGGTACATCACGGGTGATGAAGGTTGTGGTAAAATCGTATGTGTAGTTTCAGAGAAGAAGTTGAAAGTATTTGTGGACAGATGGACGGACGGACAGACGATGAACCATCCCATTAGCTCCCTGGAACTACGTTCCAGGTGAGCTAGAAACCAGACAGCAATTAACAATTAGAAGGGTACTCACTCAGTAGAGCGCATACCTCCGCCCTTCAATGCCTGATCCATGAGAACATATCAGGCCAAACACATTTTTGAAATATCGTGCTATATATCATTTTTGGTCCCATCTATCAATGGTGAAGAATCACTTTTTAAAATTCTAGTAGTCGGATCCAGATTCGTATCTTCACCAAAATCAAATCAATCCGGCGTGGTCACACACCCAACGTGTGCAACAAGTTTCATCCGAATCCGTCAACAACTTTTTGAGACATCGTGCTACATATCGTTTTTGGCACTATCTCTTAATGGTGAAGAATCACTTTATAAAAATTCTAGTTGGCGGATCTTCATCAAAATCTAATCAGTTCGTCCTTGTCACACTCCGAATCTGTCCACACAATTTCATCTGGATCCGTCAACAACTTTTTGAGATATGCTGTACACAAACAAACAAACACACAGAAAGGGGTGAAAACATAACCTCCTTCACCTTCGGTGGTGGAAGTAATTAAATGTTAAATTTTGAAAATGCTGGTCTGCGTTGAGAACCTCACCTCTGGTGAAAGCTGAAACTAGATGTTATCCACAAACATTGTACTCAAGCCTTCAATGTACTTATTTGAGGACAGAGTTCTATGAAGCATGGCTCATGGAAGGCAACACCTTCCTAATCCCAAAATCTAAACAAACAACTGTTTCAGAAACAGTGACCGATAACATTTCCACCAACAACAAACAAGCTCTAAAAGGGCTATCAATCGCCAAAAAGATGTCTCGCCATTAAACAGAATAAAGCACCTGCAGGCAGGACAAACTGCAACAGAACTAAAAAAAAAAAATTAAGTCAACTCTTGCTCAAAGATGTATTCCACAATTGTGGCTAAAGATTTCTTTTGATGCTGAATCAAACAGTTGACAGTGTAGATTGACTGCAACACACTTGTGTATCATGTCATGCCACAACTGGAGAAAATCACACACTTGAGGATCGTATGGTACATGCAACGAGACAAAAATCCTACTCTTGTGTATCATACAATGCATGCAACTGTGGAAAAACATACGATGCATGAAACCGTTTGCTACACGTGACACCGATGAGGGAGAGTATGTAATTTATAGACAAGACAGTGAGTAATTTCATGGGCGGAAACACCTCTGGCTTGTGGGTGTGTTAGTTGTGGAAAATTGCGTCTCCACAATGTCGAAAAGCCTGGTGTTGGCTCAGTGGTTAGGGTTGTGGGCTTGGGATCTGAGTTTGTGCACTGTTGGCCACAGGTTGACTGAGCCTTCCATCCTTCAGAAGTCAGCAAAATGGGGACCAGAGAACTGGTAAAAGGGGAAATGCATCAACGGTGTCTCCATACGAGGTAGCAGTGGCGATGCACCATTGTTCATAGCCAGTCAAAGCATGAAATCATCATGCCACCACAACAAGTGGATGAATACAAAAAAAAATAGGTGTGCACTTCCAAACACAGAGGCACACGTGTCACGTGTGCAAAAGGCGATTACGATCTTTCTCACCAGTGTGTGCCAGCCATGGTGTTATAGTGGGGGGAGCAGCCAGAATAAAAAATTGTGCATTTATTTTTACTGGTGTGGATCAGT
>CM068954.1:1484703-1494756 GCA_035128595.1 Eptatretus atami
AACCATGTTTATTAAAACTCCTCCCATTCACACGTTATAAAACTAGTCAACCCTCACGTTATTCGGAAACCTCTACATATAATCCACCGCCGCATTTTCGAAACGTCTCACTCTTACTGTCTCATACATTGCTTGCCTCATTATTTTAATTCATTCTTCTTCATCCCACCTACGGTCTCCTCAACTCACCGCCACGTTATTCGAAAACCCCTCACCGCACGTTATTAAAAACTCCTCACCGCCACGGTATCAAAAATCCTCACCGCCACATTATTCAAAACCCACACCGCCACATTATTCAAAATTCCTCACCTCCTCATTATTCAAAACCCCCACTCCACCGCCACGATTATTCAAAACCCTCCATGAACCACGTTTTAAAAACACCTCACCGCACTGTTTCAAAATTCACCGCCCTTTCACCTCACACACGTTATTCAAAATTCCTCACCCCCAAATTTCAGAAACCCTCACGCCACGTTATTAAATACTTCCTCACCCCACGTTAATTTAAAAACACTTCACCGCTACGGTTATCAAACGCTCACCCACCACGTTATTTCGAAACCTCACGCCCGTTATTTCGAAACGCCTCACCGCTACGTTATTCGAAACCCTCTCACCGCAGTATTCGAAACTCACCCTCACCCGCCCACGTTTATGCGAAAAACGCTACACCGCACGTTTTATTCCACGGCTAAAACGTGGCGGTGAGGTGTTTCGAATAACGTGGAGGTGAGGCGTTTCGAATAATGCGGGTGTGGGTTTCGAATAATGGAGGTGATGAGTTTTTAATAACGTGGTGGTGAGGAGTTTTTAATAACATGGTGGTGAGGCGTTTGAACAACCTGGAGGTGAGGAGTTTTGAATCACGTGGCAGTGAGGAGTTTTTCATGACGTGGCGGTGAGACGTTTTGAATTACGTGGCGGTGAGGAGTTTGAATACATGGGGGTGAGGGGTTTTGATAACGTGGTGGTGAGGGGTTTCGAATAACATGGCGGTGAGGATTTTCGAATAACGTGGCGGTGAGCGTTTCGAACAAAATAGCGGTGAGGAGTTTTGAATCACGTGGCGTGAGGAGTTTTGAATAACGTGGTGGTGAGGTGTTTTTAATAACGTGGGTGAGGGTTTCGAATAACGTGGTGGTGAGGGTTTTCGAATAACGTGGCGGTGAGGCGTTTCGAATACAGTAGCGGTGCGGCGTTTTGAATCACGTGGCTGTGAGGAGTTTCGCAATAACGTGGCGGTGAGAGTTTCGAATAACGTGGTGGTGAGGCGTTTCGAATAACGTGGTGGTGAGGCGTTTCGAATAATGTGGCGGTGAGGGTTTGAATAACGTGGTGGTGAGGGTTTCGATAACATGGCGGTGAGGTTTCGAATAACGTGGCGGTGGCGTTTCGAACAAAGTAGCGGTGAGGAGTTTTGAATCACGTGGCTGTGAGGAGTTTTGAATAACGTGGGGTGAGTGTTTTTAATAACGTGGGGGTGAGGGGTTCGAATAACGTGGTGGTGAGGGTTTTCGAATAACGTGGCTGAGCGTTTCGAATACAGTAGCGGTGGCGTTTTGAATCACGTGGCTGTGAGGAGTTTCGAATAACGTGGCGGTGAGGCGTTTCGAATAACGTGGTGGTGAGGCGTTTCGAATAACGTGGTGGTGAGGCGTTTCGAATAATGTGGCGGTGAGGATTTTTCGAATAACGGCGTTGAGGAGTTTCGAATAACGTGGCGGTGAGGAGTTTTGAATACGTAGCGGTGAGGTGTTTTTAAAAACTTGGAGTGAGGAGTTTGAATAATGTGGGGGTAGGAGTTTTTAACAACGTGGTGTCTGAGGAGTTTTTAATACGTGGTGAGGCGTTTCGAATAACGTGGTGTGAGGGTTTTTATCACGTGGCGGTGAGGTGTTTTGAATAACGTGGCGGTGAGGAGTTTTGAATAACGTGGTGGTGAGGAGTTTTGAATAACGTGGTGGTGAGGATTTTGATAACGGTGGTGAGAGTTGATACTGCGTGAGGCGTTTTGAATAACGTGGCGGTGATGCGTTTTGAATAATGTGGCGGTGAGGAGTTTTTCATAACGTGGAGGTGAGGGTTTTAATAACGTTGCGTTGAGGGCTTTTTAATAAGGTTGCGGTGAGGTGTTTTTAATAACGTTGCGGTGAGGGATTTTGAATAAAGTGGCGGTGAGGCGTTTTGAATAACGGCGGTGAGGAGTTTTTAATAACGTTGCGAGAGAATTTTTAATAACGTGGAGGTGAGGGTTTTTAATAACGTTGCGTTGAGGGCTTTTTAATAAGGTTGCGGTGAGGCGTTTTTAATAACGTGCGGTAGGGATTTTAATAACGTTGCGGTGAGGTTGTTGAATAACGTGGCGGTAGGCTTTTGAATAACGTGGTGGTGAGGAGTTTTTAATAACGTGTGGTGAGAATTTTAATAACGTGGTGTGTGAGGATATTTAATAACGTGGCGGTGAGGAATTTTTAATAACGTGGTGGTAAGCGTTTTGAATAGCGTGGTGAGGTGTTTTTAATAACCTGGTGTTGAGGCGTTTTTAATAACGTTGTGGTGACGATTTTTAATAACGTGGCGGTGAGGCATATTTAATAACATGGCGGTGAGGAATTTTTAATAACGTGGCGGTGAGGAGTTTTTAATAACGTCGGTGAGGCATATTTAATAACGTGGCGGTGAGGAATTTTTAATAACGTGCGGTGAGGCGTTTTAATAACGTGGCGGTGAGGCGTTTTTAATCACGTGGCGGTGCGGCGTTTTAATAACGTGGTGGTGAGGAGTTTTTAATCACATTGGCGGTGAGGAGTTTTAATCACGTGGCGGTGAGGATTTTTAAACGTGGCGGTTTTGTCCTACTGTAGTGACGTGTGGTGAGTCAAGCGTAGCAAACTGTCACGTTATTCGAAACTCCTCACCGGCACGTTATTAGAAATGCCTTACCGCCACGTTATTCGAAACGCTTCACCGCCACGTTATTCGAAACGCCTCACCGCCATGTTATTCGAAACCCCTCACCGCAACGTTATTAAAAACGCCTTAGCGCCACATTATTAAAAACTCCTCACCGCCACGTTATTAAATACTCCTCACCGCCACGTTATTAAAAACACCTCACTGCTACGTTATTCAAAACCCCTCACCGCCACGTTATTCGAAACCCCTCACCGCCCACGTTTTATAAAAACTCCTCACCGCCACTTATTCAAAACTCACCGCCACATTATTCAAAACTCCTCACCACTACATTATTCAAAATTCCTCACCCCACATTATTCAAAATTCCTCCACCCCAATTATTCAAAACCCTCACCACCACGTTATTAAAAACGCCTTACCACACGTTGTTCAAAACCCTTACCTCCACGCTCATTTGAATGATCCTGGGGAACGGTAAAGTCGTTGAGTAATAAGTAATAACTGAATGCAGTGCAAGTAAAAGATTGTTTGGGCAATCTCTGGGATGAATGGTCCAGACTCCGAAGAATCCTGTGTTAACGGTACCCAGACGTGACAATACGATGCACGCAACGATAGAAATTCCCCCACTTGTGTATCATATGATGCAAGCAACCACAGAAAAATATTACATTTGAGGATAACATGATCAGTGATAGACCGAGCAACTGCAGTGATAAAGAACCCAGCAGATAGATCGAATCATAGCAGGAAACGTCACGTCAAATGAGCTACAAATGTAAGCTCTCTGTGGTTCACTGGGCATCCTTTAAAAAGCCCTATAGAACAAGGATATAATACAGAACACATGAAAATGTTCCTTAGCTTTAACTAGAAAACATAACAAGTTTGTCTGTGAAGAATAATCCTAAAATAATAAATAAGTACTTTGGGCATGGGAGGGCTTTGTTTCAACATTCGGTACCCCACCTTGAGGAAATTATGACATGGAGGAAACTAATTTCCTTAAATATTCATTGACTCATATAATATTACATCTGACATCACAGGATAGAAATTGGTGATACAGGTTTAAAACTAGAAGGGCACTCGGTAGAGCGCATACCTCCGCCACGCAATTCCTGATCCACGAGAACTTATCGGGCCCAATACGTTTTTGAAATGCCATGCTATACAGTACTATATCGTTTTTGACCCTATCTAATCTCTCAATGGTGAAGAATCACTTTAAGAATGAAATAATTCTCGTATCCAGATACGGATCTGGATCTTCACCAAAATCTAAACAGTTTGTCCTCGTCACACACCAAACCTGTCAACAAAATTTCATCCGAATCCGTCCACAACTTTTTGAGATATTCTGCACACAGACGAACAAACAAACAAACAAACAGACCGAAAGGCGGTTGAAAACATAACCACCTTCCACTTCTCGTGGCGGAGGTAATAACAGATTGGCTTCTGAATTGTATTTATTTATTTTTGTGTCCATGTGAGGGGTGGGGGGGGGGGGGGGAGGGGGATGGAGAGTGTTGCAATGGTAATGAGTGCCAAGCTGGTATAAATAAATATGAAAAGGTAATGCCAAGAAAATTGGGCGAATATCACATGATTAGAAAGCTGGACGGCTTCAAATGCTTCGGTTTCACAACGGGTTAAGCAAAAAAGCCAGAAGGCTCCAAAGTATTAAATGATTGCACCTACCTTTTAAAATGCTTCAAGAAAATGGCAACATTCATACTTCGTTTTGCATCCAAGATATTCATCTGAAAATACAGGACATCACATGACCACCATTATTCACATGACAATGCTGTCAGTGCAAACAGTGATTTCACGTTACTGTATTACAACCAATCAATGCTAAAAGACATTCCCCGAGAAATACAAACCAGCAAACATTTCCATAAATATCGGCACACAACAAATGCTCTGCTCTCATTTTGGACTGATTAATAAGGGCAATCTGGTGATGAAAGGCTGACTGTGGAAATGCGAAGTGGAGTAGCATGGAGATCATCACACAATTCGTTTCAGCCTTCCTGAATACCAAGCACAAACATCACTGCCAGGACTTCCAAACAAGGATTGGGCCAGCTGTGTCAATTCTGCACACAAACAGCTGGTGTGTCACCAGGAGGCCATTGGAACAATAACTACGACCAAGAGATGTTGAGGTCAAGGGTTCAACCCTTCACATTCCCTTCCTTGCCCCCTCTCGGTGGCACATGAATAAACAGTCGGAGCTACCTATTACTTAGCACCACAGGTAGTTTGTCGTCGGCTTTCTGAAAGCAGAGCTACGAGTTCATGATGAGAAGCCGAGCTCCCTTAACCATGTGCATGCAACGCAATGCCCAGCACAGTACTCGTGCTGGGCCGGGTGTTTGCCCGGGCCATAGGAAGTACCCAATTTGCTTTGGCATGTCAGGTCGTAGAAAGGGCAACAGGCTTTAAGTGCTTCCTCTGAAAGCCCAAATGACAAGCAGCTATAGCAACCAGAGCATCCGAAAGCCATGGTGCTTGTGCTGAAGTGCTCAATTAACTTTGGTTTGGGACTATAAGGAAAAGGTTACTTCTCTCAGCATTCCTTTCAAGGAAAACAGACTTGTGATATCATGATTCATAAATCACTTCTCAAGTTTATTGAAGGATCACACAAAAATAAAATACTTGCACAGGTTTTTCCAAAGAAAAGTATTTGATTCGCTGGGCCAGATGTACAACAGAGGGTTACAATAAGATGATCGACCTTGCAGAAGTGTGTTAACACTGACGTTCCATGTTGTTTATTGGCTGGAAATTCAAATAACCATCATGAACCATAATCACCAACACAAACATAAATAAATAAAATACACTGCTACTTTAAAATGTTACACCTGTGCATGTGCAAGTGATTTCACCAATTTCAGTTATTCAATACAAACAGTCCACAGAACATATTGTTGTGGAAATTACTTCTTGGAGTTAAAGATGCTCAATATAGCATAGTGATTTCCTTAAAGCGAATGTTTAGCATCAGTGTAAAGTAATTAAATGTGACGTCAGATATGCGGCACTTAAATGTATAGTATGACATCTCCCTTTCCCATTGTCTGTTTCGATAATTATCAACCTGTATGGTCCCATTTATTGACATTTTACCATTTTGATTCTGTCCTTTATGTGTTTTTCTAATTTTTGCATTTCACTAGGCCTTGAGGGCACAAGTCCAGGTGGCAAAGGAAAACAAGCATCGCGACCGCCACGGTTTGTGTCTAAGCTTTGGGGTGAAGCACAACGGAGGGGTCGGACAGTCAGCAACCAATAGTGACTGAGTAGGGAGGGGCATGGGATTTTACAGCACGAGGTGGAGGCCAGAGGAAATAAAAGCCCACGCAGCAGGGAGGGTAGAAGTTGTTACCAGACTGAACCTTGGAGAAGACTGCGTTTGGAGTCTGCAGAGCCACCAGTGAACCACAACCTAACCCAGCCAGACACTTCTCCTCCGCTTCACGAGCTTCTCGCTGCCTGCCACCTGCCGACCTGCAGCAAGGGCGCTCCTTTGACTATCTGCATCAGTTCCTGCTGTGTGTAGTCGGGCACAGTCAGGATATTTCAGTCTTCTCCACCTCTAACTGTTGCCTATCTCTCGTGGCATGTCTGAGTGGCCCAGATAAGGTCAGATTACGTGTGGGAACATGCGCCAGAGCAGTGCGTCGCTGTGTCCGCTTTCCGCCGGTACTCCAGGGGCCTCCGTCTGGCCATCCCCCAGGCAGATGCCTGGCCCATCCCCATCTTGAGATGCTGATCAACCTGCTGCAACCACAAGGAACATGGTCGACCCATTGGCCTCTTCCAATCACGAGGCTCCCTCGCTGAGAGAATCTGAAGCAGGATCAGCATCAGGAAAACGAGCCACATGTCCATACAGCCGCAGTTGATGTTCACGGACTATGCAGGTAACAAAATCTCATTTGAGTCTCTCTCAGCAACTGCTTGCTGGACACAAAGTCTGACCAGCGATAGCCAAGGATTCTCTGAAGAGACCTGTTACCAAAAGAATTAAGTCTCCATCTCAGATCCCTGGTCAGAGTCCAAGTCTCACATCCATAGAGCAAGACTGGAAGCACCAAGGATGTGAAGATGCAGACTTTCATCCTCCAGCACAGGAACTGACAATGCCACAACTCATGATCCAGTGAATCCATGACTACCCAGGCCTGACCAAGACATCTGTTGACTTCTGGCTCACAGCCAGCAGAGACATGAATATCACTGCCAAGGTAAGTGAATCTCTACATGACCTCAACATCCTCACCACAAACAGGCACAGACAGGATAGCAGCATCCAAGATGTCAATGAAAGCCTGGATCTTAGTTTTGACCCAGGAAACCCATAATCCCAGCGGCTCCAACTCCTCATTCAGCACCTCGAGGGCCCCCAAAAGGATATCTAGAGTCTCCACAAAGATGACTGCACCATCTGTGAAATCAAGGTCAGAGATCTTGACATTCCAAAACGATGCACTGCAGCTTGATCTCTCCAACATCCTCCCCAGAATCCAGTCCATACAAGTGCAGAAAAGTGTGGGGGCCAGTATACACCCCTGACAAACTCCAGTAACAACTAGAAATAAGTCAGAGATGGTACCACCACATCTCACAGCACTCTCAGTACCAGAGTATAGTTCAGACATCAGATTGATCCATTTTGGTGGCACCCCACGAAGACCATTAATCCTCCAGAGGGCATCCAGATTCACTGAATTGAACACTTTGCAGAGATCAACATCGGCTGCAAGCAGCCCCTGCCGAAACTCTCGTCTGCGTTCGTTGAGGACCTGAAGAGCAAGGATACAGTCAATCGTTGACCTCTTTGGAGTAAAGCCTGACTGCTCTGGGCGCTGGTGCTCAAGCAGATGGTGGCGAACCCGATCAAGAATTATAATACGAGCAAAGACCTTGCCCGGCACTGAGAGCAGCGTCACCCCTCGGTAGTTGTTTCAGTCCTGGCAATCACCCTTCCTTTTCGAAAGAGGAACAACAAGGCCCCTCCTCCAGTTAGTTGAGATGATGCCTGTGTTCCAGCAGAGCACGCACCTATGTGCAATGACATGAGTGCAGTATTTCCACCAGCGTTGAGAAGTTCACAAACGAAGTTGGACCACAGTTGATTGGAGGGTCAGCAAGAGAGATAGTAACACCACTGACATCCAACTCAACAGCTGGTGCATGAACCTGGTACAGCCGTACAAAGTAACCGGCCTTCAAAGCCTTCACTTCGGACTCCTTTGTCAAGAACCCTCCACCCTCCGCTCTAACTGCAGTACACTGAGGGATGTGCTTGGAGAAACGCAATGCGCGAATTCCCCTGAAAGCAGGACAAGAATCACTTGACCACAGGTGATGTTCTACCCACTCAAAGATTCCTTGCACTTAGGTCTCCTTGTCCACCCTCAGCAAACGTACAGTTTGAACAACTCCCTGAACAGCTCAGCTCTGCCAATAAGCTTGGCCCTGCGACCCTGGCCAATGGTATCCAGTGTCTCTTGAGAAACAAAATTCTTCTTCGCCCCAAGGTGAGTTCCAAGACATCCACCGGCAACATCAAGGATGGTGGTCTTGAAGGCACTCCACAACTCTTCAGGATTCCCCAAAGCACTCAGACCCCCCAAATCCCCAATCAGCCTGTTTGCAAACTCCTCAGCTACCCTCTCATCCTTGAGCTTGCCAACATTCAGCCTCGGCTGGGATGGTACCATTCTTCCAGATTTAAGCTGCAACTTCAGAGATGCTACCACAAGCCTGTGGTCGGTATTGAGAAACTGAGCACTCCGGTAGACCCTGCAGTTCTCGATCATCCTCCCAGCGACCATCAATGAGAACAAGGTCAGTCTCCTTTGCCACACCACCCCTGACGGGTATGTTAACCACCAGAACCTCAAAAAGTGCTGGAATACCAAGTCCAGCGATGAGCCTGTGGGTGTTGAAACCATGAACCAGCCACCCTAAGTCCGTGACTTCTAGCAAAGTCAAGGAACTTATTGCTATTCTGGTTCATAGTTCCAGACCCATGAAGACAACACATGTCTCGTAACCATCCCTATCAGTTCCAGTCAATGCATTGACATCCCCCAAGACGAGAAGATTATGTCGCCTGGAGCACTGATCAACCACAGACTCGAGCACAGCATAGAATGCGTCTTTTATGGTGAGATCACTCGTCTCACTCGGAGCATATACAGAGAACAGGGAAATGACACAGAGAACAACACAAGGAGTGATGAATCCTTTGTCTCATAATATGCTAGTTGACCGGTGTTACCTCAATTATCATTGGAGTCAGCTTATTGGACACAGCTACAGCAACTCCTTGGGCATGGTAACCATCAGAGCGAGCAGCCCAATTGGAGGCGAAACCACCCGCCATGATCTCGCCACCCGAGAGTATTCTTCGTCTTCGTGGGGTGCCATTAAAACTGATCAATATGATGTCTGAACTATACTCTGGTACTGAGAGTGCTGTGAGATGTGGGCGTACCATCTCTGACTTATTTCCAGTTGTTACTGGAGTTTGTCAGGGGTGTTTACTGGCCCCCACACTTTTCAGTGCTTGTATGGACTGGATTCTAGGGAGGATGTCGGAAAGATCAAGCTGCGGTGCGACGTTTGGGAATGTCAAGATCTCTGACCTTGATTTCGCAGATGATGCAGTCATCTTTGCAGAGACTCTAGATATCCTTTTGGGGGCCCTCGAGGTGCTGAATGAGGAGTCGGAGCCGCTGGGATTATGGGTTTCCTGGGTCAAAAATAAGATCCAGGCTTTCAATGACATCTTGGATGCTGCTATCTTGTCTGTACCTGTTTGTGGCAAGGATGTTGAGGCAAGGAAAAAGTGTTGATCATGGGGGATTTTAACTTGCCAAGGATAGATTGGATCCAGAAACAGGGAAAGGGAAGAGCAGATGAGGATTTCCTAGATTTATTCCAAGATTGCTTTTTAACCCAGTTTGTAGATAAGGCCCGAGGGGGAGCGCAGTGTTCGACCTCCTTTTATGTGACAATCCCAATATGGTGGGGGAGGTGGAGGGAGGGGAGCATTTCAGAGTAAGTGACCATAACATTGTGTGTGCAAAGATTCTG
>CM068954.1:1505996-1530839 GCA_035128595.1 Eptatretus atami
GGTTGCTATGACATCACGATTGACATCACAAATCTTTTTTTTTTTTTGCACGTACAGGTATGGCACGCATGTACGGTCACGCACGTACGGGGCACGCACTAGTATTAGAATTAAGACAAGTGATGTATATGAGGATATGATTGATAATATTGATATATATGATACAAGTAATTATAAGTCAGGTGATGTGTTTTTTTCATCAAATAATAAAAACGATATGGTAAGTTTAAAGATGAATTGGGTGGGAAGGTCATGAGTGATATTATAGGATTGAGATCAAAGTCTTATGCTTTCACGTATATTGATAATAATAACATTGAAAGGTGTGATAAGAAGCTAAAGGGAATAAAGAAAAATATAATCAAGGAAACAATAAACTTTAAACATTATTACAACTGTTTAACCTTAAAGAAGGAAGAGTGCAGAAAAATGAATAAAATAAGAAGTTATAAACATCAATTATGTGGAGAAACCCTAACCAAACCAAAGAGTGGAGATGTAATCAGCCTTGTATTTAAATGGGAAACATAAAGAATGTGAGAAATATCAAATAAGTCTTATTGAATAAATAACCGGGGTAAAAGTAGATAACACAAATAAGGGATAATTTAATTACAAATAAGTTGGAGGATGTAAAGAAAAAAATTAATATCCTTGAATGGACTGAAAACTTTGATGGTTATCAACTGAACAATGGGAAAACAATTCACGACAATCTCAAAATGATATGTGGCTCAGGAGGTGGTCAAATAAGAGCATATAGAGAAGTTTATCATTTCATTTCTGCTCAACAAAGACACTTGTACCAAGAACCAAGTTCCAATTATTATTTGTGAATATACTCGATGGAAATGAATGTTGTAAGAAAATTAAGTTATTCCCTTAAGTAGAACTGGGCAAATATTCGTTGGTTCGCACTTTGAGTGGAACGAAAATATAAAAGGACTGTGATTATGTTGGGGGGAAGAAATGCTTTAATCAGTAAGTCTCAATCTTTCATCGTCTCAATTTTACATTTGCTTGTATGGGAGGGAAGGGGATAGGTGAGGAGAAAATCAGTCTCCTATTTTGGGCTTTTTGGGCTTGAGTCAGAAAGTTTTTCCCTTTTCCCCCATTCATTTGAATGGGCATCCCAGAAACCCCATTTATCATCTACTCTTATACGTCTTGTGTTAGCTCTTACACGAACCTCAACGAAGTATACAAAAAACTAGAAACCACTCTTCAACGTCGCAACGTCACCAGATATGCTTCCACCCACATTATTACATCATTATACGTACATGTACTAAATTTGATTTAAATCCCTGAACCCAGATTCAAAATATTAAATAATTCTGGCTGTCAGACCATGCATTCCATCAGGTTGAAATTTTCAACATATATTCACCATTACCACTAAATCATCTTATATATTATTTCCGAGTTTGTGGTTTCGTGTCGCGCTATCTTCGACTTTGTTCTGCGCTCGAGTAACGTGATATTCGGCTTACATTATCTCAAAGACCATATGAGGTGCATGGTACAAAAAAAGTAAATAAAATGGTTCTGAAACAGTGAAATCGTATTCCACTTACTGCATGAAAGTAAAATTACTACTGATACTCTGCATCAGTTCCTTTCTCAAACACACCCACCCCAACATGTCGCGCAGAGAGCGGGTTATGCTAGTAATTGTGATGTTTCACATAGATTGATGAAGCGGTTCAAGAGAAAGAATTTTTTTAAGATTATCGTTCAATCAAATATGGCTGCCAGACCATGTGACCTATTAATTGCTTGTGAACACCCTTGTATCACAACGCTTGGGGAACATGTGGGTTAAGTTTCCCGTCGATCTGTCAAGCCATTCTGGAGAAAAAGATTCTTGAAGGTTTATTCTTCAAAAAACATCATAGCTGGCACACCATGTGACCTATGATGTCATAGGTGGAGAACTTTTTGCTCCTCATGGATAGCTGATCATACTTGTAATGTTTCCCTCGATCTGTTCAGCCATTGACGAGAAGATAATTTTTGAAGGTTTTTGTGTTAAAAACAAAATGGCTGCCAAACCACATGACCGATTATGTCATCAATTTTTTCCAACACACAATTTAGCCCAAGATGCCCAGCAAGAATTTTGATACTGATCGAATAAAACGTACTATGTATGCAATAACGTCATAACAAAGCCACAATGAAATCATCAAAAAAAAAAATCACACATTTCCCATGGGGAGTAAGTACTTCATATGTGCCACGTTTCAATTTTTTTCATGAAGCGGTTTTGGAGACAGAGGTCCAAAGTTTTTCCTTTTTTCCAACATGGCTGCCACAGCACATGACTTATGACATCATAATTGTCACTAAAATTTTGCATGAGTCACACCTATGGTGAAAATTTCCTGTCAATCGGATAAGGGGTTGCAGAGTAGAGAGAAAATTAATATGGACGGACAGATGGACAATACAAAAACATCATTCTACAATCGACTTCATCAGCAGAGGCATTAACAAAAAACAAAAAAAACCAGCTAATTATTTTAAATCTTCTCAAAAACCGATGGCCAGATGAAAAAGGACTATTTTTTAACTTAAGTTGTGCTCCCCATGACCGCACCACTTCAGGAAGGGGGGGGGGGCATGGCCTCTCCCCTAAAGTTCATTTTCACCCCACATGTTGGTGAAATAACCGTCAGTCCCCCACGGGTTGAATTATTATTCATTGCCTCTTCCATCACAGTCATCAAACTAGCAATGCACAAACCTGCAACTCCCATCAGCTGTGTAACAGAAGGTCAAGCGTGACAGACAAGCCGAGTCAAGCCTGCACCTACGCGGGTCTTGCCAAGAGCATCATTAAGACCCGTGCCATCATTACCTGGAGACACATGTGCCAAATTCGCCTGCGGTCTCGTTTCAGCATCCACCAACCACCTCCCAAAGCAAGTGAAAGCATGGGGATCCTCTGTTTTGCTTCGTCCAAACTGCACCGCCGTGCCTCGAATGGAACGGCTTCCGAAGAACTTCAATTATCTCATGTGTAATGGCAATTGCACATTGTTCAACGTATTATGCAAGGCTGGCTTTATGCCCACATTCACATCATTGCTTGCTGCCATAATGCAACTTACTTCATTGTCCTGCCGCATTGGCAGGCGAGTGAACCTATTTATTGTTGGCCAACCGATACTCTCAAAATCCACAGTTTCCTTTGTGCAAAATCATTTAAATCCTCCAAGTTTCTGTCCTACCCATTCATTTCACTTGCAAACCTTGGTTTAGTCAACCGTGTCATTTCTTACAATTTGAAATATATAAACATAATACAGCATTTTAAAAACTGTAACGGGCACACAATCCGAGAACGGTGCTTTGATTCTTACCTCGGCCAGCCTGAGGCCAGAAAGGCTGCGTCCTGTTATCGTAACCGCAAACTTTCCCGATGCTGTGGTCGCGCCAGAGGATCCATGAGCAAAGAGTTCATCGATACGACTCGTGTCCAGCTCAATGTCATCATCTTTCCCTCCCAAGGTCCAAACATTACGCCCAGAGAGCACGCGCTCACGTGGGAGAATATTCCAGAAAATGGAGCGCAACTTCTTAGTCTGTTGAACACCCCAACATCTCGAAGAAGCTGAAGGGAGAGGTGGAGGTGGAGGTGGTGGTGGAGGTGGTGGTGGTGGTGGTGGTGGAGGATGTGGCAGCAGCAGCGGCATGGCAGAAGGAGTACCGCCATGGCCTGAATCAGGCGGTCGACTGGACGGCAAGTACGAGGAAGGCAACGGCAGTGGTACGGATTGATTCGCTGACAGAGAGCACGGCTCGAGAGGTTGAGCAAAACTTGGCGACTGCATGTTGCTGTTTATTGCTTTGAAAGAGTCGCAGCAATCCCTTCATCTGTGCACAGCTCACACCTGTACAGAGAGGCAATGCCCACCAAGCAGACACATGCTCTGGTCGACGACACACATCATGAGTTTGCACCCCTGCCTTCTGGTGTTCTTGCTTTTCAGTTCAGTCAACTGTGGGTGGGTGGGTGGGGCGATAGAAAAGGAATAAAAACAAAAACACGACTTGGTGACTTTCATTATGATGTCATAGATCTAACAATAATGACCCCCACCTGTTCACAACACTCATTTAACAGCCTCTCATGAAACATTCTCCACCCTCTTACACAACACACGTCACCCTTGGTCGTGCTCTGCATTTTTATGGATGCTTTGCGTTGCGCTCTTACACGAGGCCTATCCACAAGCATAAATGTATAAATTCATTCCTCAAATTTGAAAAATGGAGCGTTTGTTAAAAAAAACGGTGACTTCATCATGTTATTCGAAAATAATTCCAACATTTTCTACCATAGTGTTGGAGGCTGCTTATTTGTCATGAAATAATACAACAGATATTATTCAGCCTGTGTTAAATAGTTCATGAAATCAAGTGAAAAAGTGTAAAAACTAAAGAGCACCGACTGGTAACCAAAAATAAATGGATAGTTTCATGGAGCCATTTGTACATTTATTATGCCCAATAAGGATTCACTTGTAATGTAACAAAAAAAAACTTCAAACAACAACAATGAACAAATACTGCTGTACAAAACGTTTACAACAACCAATAGATAGGTCAAGCATCCAAAACAACCAAAGGATAGGTCAAGCATCCAAAAACAACCAAAGGATAGTCAAGCTTCCAAAACAACCCAAAGGATAGGTCAAGCTTCCAAAACAACCAAAGGATAGGTCAAGCTTCCAAAACAACCAAAGGATAGGTCAAGCTTCCAAACAACCAAAGGATAGATCAAGCATCTAAAACCACCAAAGGATAGATCAAGCATCCAAAACAACCAAAGGATTGGTCAACCTTCCAAAACAACCAAAGGATTGGTCAACCTTCGAAAACCAAAGGATTGGTCAACCTTCCAAAACAACCAAAGGATTGGTCAAGCAACTAACTAGAACAGCACTCATTAGAGCGTATACCTCCGCCGGGCTGAATAGGTCACATTTTGTATCCCACTGCACATCATACTCTGATCTGGGTCCAGACCTGAACCAAATCAAATCGGCCTGTTCTTGTCACCTAACCATCTCATCTACCAAGTTTAGTCATAACTCATCCACAACTTTTTGAAATATCATGCCCAAAATATCATACACAGGATATCATTTTTAGCCCCATCTCTCAATGGTGAAGAATCACTGAAAACATTGTCGGATCTGGATCCGGATCTTCACCGAAATCGAATCAATTCTTCCTCGTCACACACCCATCCTCGTTTGAATCCATCCACAACATTTTGAGATCTCCTGCTCACAGACAAACAACCAAACAGGCAGGGAGGTGAAAACATAACCTCCATCCATCCACTTTTGGTGGTGGAGGCAATCAGAAGGTATATATATATATACTTCATTCAGTTTTGGCCACGACAGATGTCCCAAGGTGGACAAACGGATTACTTTGAATGGCGGTTACGTATCCTTCAGTGATTTTAGTTGAGTTTCAGTTTTCGTTCTCCTTATGAACATGTTTGTAGGTTGTCCAGGACAAATGGTCCTTTTCATTTCAATCGAACAATCTTCTCCTGATAATGATCAGTCAATGAAGACCAAAAGATGGATGCTTGAATGGCCCTTGATATGAGCAAGTGGTCAAAAATAATTGCTTTACATGAATATCTGAAAAACATTGGACCACTTGACCTGTATCTTATCTGAACCCTGGCCTAAAAGTGTTGCAACCCAAACTTGGTCGCATTCTGACTGGTGGAACTGGAGAGGAAGGTTTTTGAAGGAATTTACATGATTTTCCCAAACATTTATGAAGTCCGCCATTTTGACACATTTCCGGTCAAATTATCAGCATGACCTCCGCAATTTCCCTACCTTGGCCTCATGTTGCAATCCAAACTTGGTAGTATTCCAACTGGTGGGTCCAGAGAAGAAGATTTTGGAAGGAATTTGTGTGACTGCCATTTTGACACATTTCCGGTCACGTGATCAGCTCAATATCGTCTCCACAATTTAACATCAGGATCGTGTCCGAATGTTGTTACCCAAATTTGGTAGCATTCTGACTGGTGGGTCTGGAGAAGAAGATTTTTTGCAGAAATTTACTCAGTCGGCCATTTTGACCTACTTAAAGTCACGTGACTGGAATGAGCTTTGCGATCCCTGTTACCAGTCAGGAGAGGAACGTGACTGCCAAAACTCAGCCGGATCAGCACAGCGGTTTGGCCAGAGAAGTCAAAATAGGAGACGGACAGACGGACGGACAACAATACCTTATCTGGGATTTAAATTCCAGATAAACTAATAATCAAGAGATGTACATTTATCAAAACGCCACAAGTCTCACACTGAACAACCATCGCACTTGGTACCTTCATACATACCAAGGCGCACATGTGGACCTTCACACTCCACTCTTTACCTTATATATCGATCCCGGATCAACCAAGGTTATACCAAGGTCATCATACCCACTCTTTACCTTTATATATCAATACCAGATCTACAAGGTTATACCAAGGTCATCATACTCCACTCTTTACCTTATATATCATACCAGATCTACCAAGGTTATTACCCAGACCATCATACTCCACTCTTTACCTTTTTATATCGATACCAGATCTACCAAGGTTATACCCAGCCATCATACTCCACTCTTTACCTTATATATCGATCCCGGATCTACCAAGGTTATACCAAGGTCATCATACTCCACTCTTACCTTTATATATCAATACCAGATCTACCAAGGTTATACCCAGACCATCATACTCCACCTTTACCTTTATATATCAATCCGGATCTACCAAGGTTATACCAAGGTCATCATACTCTACTCTTTACCTTTATATATCAATATCAGATCTACCAAGGTTATACCAGACCATCATACTCCACTCTTTACCTTTATATATAAATATCAGATCTACCAAGGTTATACCCAGCCCACATACTCCACTCTTTACCTTTATATATCAATATCAGATCTACAAGGTTATACCAAGTCATCATACTCCACTCTTTACCTTTATATATATATCATATCAGATCTACCAAGGTATACCCAGACCATCATACTCCACTCTTTACCTTTATATATCAATATCAGATCAACCAAGGTTATACCAAGGTCATCATACTCCACTCTTTACCTTTATATATCATACCAGATCTACCAAGGTTATACCAAGCCTCATACTCCACTCTTTACCTTTATATATCAATACAGATCTACCAAGGTTATACCCGACCATCATACTCCACTCTTTACCTTTATAATAAATATCAGATCTACCAAGGTTATACCCAGCCCACATACTCCACTCTTACCTTATATAATCAATATCAGATCTACAAGTATACCAAGGTCATCATACTCCACTCCTACTTATATATATATCAATATCAGATCTACAAGGTTATACCCAGACCATCATACTCCACTCTTTACCTTTATATATCAATATCAGATCACCAAGGTTATACCAAGGTCATCATACCTCACTCTTTACCTTTATATATCAATACAGATCTACCAAGGTTATACCAAGTCATCATACTCCACTCTTTACCTTTATATATCAATACCAGATCTACCAGGATACCCAGGACATCATACTCACTCTTTACCTTTATATATCGATCCCGATCTACCAAGGTTATACCAAGGTCATCATACTCCACTCTTTCTTATATATCAATATCAGATCTACCAAGGTTATACCAGACCATCATACTCCACTCTTTACCTTTATATATCAATATCAGATCTACCAAGGTTATCCCAGCCCATCATACTCCACTCTTACCTTTATATATCAATACCAGATCTACCAAGGTTATACCCAGCCCACATACTCCACTCTTTACCTTATATATCAATACCAGATCTACCAAGGTTATACCAAGACACATCATACTCCACTCTTACCTTATATATCAATATCCGGATCTACCAAGGTTATACCCAGACCATCATACATCCACTCTTTACCTTTATATATCAATACCAGATCTACCAAGGTTATACCTAGACCATCATACTCCACTCTTTACCTTCCTTTATATATTCAATACCAGATCTACCAAGGTTATACTCAGCTCTGGGATAGAAGACTAAAGTATGAGAGTTGGAACATCAGTAGAAATACATTTGTCATAGTAGTGTTCAGTTTGTAATATTTGTAAGATGTCGACATTGAAACAGAACGTAGCTTGAGATTTCATTGATAATCGGGTTTGAGGTGAGTGGTTGTAATGTATACATACGGCAGGTGTTTGTTTTTTGACCCGATTTTCACTGATGAATCTCACTTTCAAGTTATTCAGTTTATCAGTGACATTCCATTTTATGCCTGCACACAATGCACCTGCACATCAAGGTAGGAATTTACACACTCTGGCACAAAATAGCATCACACATCGCGTATGTTGGTTGCCCTTCATATGCAAGACACATCAGACGAGACTTGGGAGCTACCTGGTGTGGTCACTTAATTTATAGTGCAGAACCTGCTGCACAGAGAGCAACTACATTCGAAGATAGCAAGCAGAGTGTGACCCGGTGTCAAGGAACCCACACGAAGAGCAGAGCACTTGTTACCTGCAGTCCAGGTAGGAATTTATAGTCTGTTCAGGATGCCGATGGTAACTCACTTGGTGTGTGTGAAATCCACCAGGGGATCTTTAACGTCCACCACCTCATGCGAACGCAAGGGACATCGTGCTTAACGAGCCCCTGATGGACGTTGATGCCTCGCCCTGCCTGGAAACACCATCGAGGAACAGCAGTGCAGAGTTGGCTCAGGATTCAAACCCAGGCTAGCCAACTCAACTGGGTGTGTGCTCACCTCGAACACCATATCCTTCCGGCCACAAGCGTCCCATAAACTTCTTGATGGGTCCCATAAACCCGATGATGTGAAAAAAAACAGAGCAAAGTGAGTTGTTTGCTTGATCGTGTGCAGGTAAAATGAAGCCTCTATAGATCGGAATGTACACCAAGCAGGTGAGTGAACGTGTCATCGTGTAACAGAAAACAAATCAACACAAACAAACACCACAGATCTGCACAGTAACTGGATGGAGAGATGACTTCATGGTGTTTATAAAAGAAAAACAAACCTCCTTTGGCGCACTGAGGCCGGAGGAGCCTCCAAGAGGAAGGTTTATAAAACTCTCCAACAGATCACTGTTAAAACAGCTTACCACACCTCACCGCAAATCTGTGCTAACCACACTCTGAACATGTCCTCGCACCAGTCAAGGCACCCCACCCGGTCATGTTTCCATCATTAAATACAAAAAACAAATCCCTTCAAAGGCTCCTTCACATCCCTGGAAATACTCCTTACATCCCTCAAAATATTCCATCCCTCAAAATGTTCCTTACATCTCTCCAAATGTTCCTTACATCCCTCAAAATATTACATCCCTCAAAATGTTCCATCCCTCAAAATGTTCCATCCCTCCAAATGTTCCTTACAACCCCCTAAATGCTCCTTACATCCCGAGAAATGCTCCTTACATCCCTCCAAATGTACCACCCCTTCAAATGTTCCATCCCTCAAAATGTTCCATCCCTCAAAATGTTCCTTACATCCCTCAAAATATTCCTTACAACCCCCTAAATGCTCATATCCCAAGAAATGTTCCTTACATCCCTCAAAATATTACATCCCTCAAAATGTTCCATCCCTCCAAATGCTCCTTACATCCTCCAAATGTACTACCCCTTCAAATGTTCCATCCCTCAAAATGTTCCATCCCTCAAAATGTTCCTTACAACCCCTAAATGCTCCTTACATCCCTCAAAATATTCCTTACAACCCCCTAAATACTCCTTACATCCCTCAAAATGTTCCTTACAACCCCCTAAATGCTCCTTGCATCCCGAGAAATGCTCCTTACAACCCCCTAAATGCTCCTTACATCCCTAGAAATGTACCACCCCTTCAAATGTTCCATCCCTCAAAATGTTCCTTACAACCCCCTAAATGCTTCTTACACCCCTCCAAATGTTCCTTACATCCCTTCAAATGTTCCTCACCACCCTCCAAAGGCTCCTCGTGTTCATTCACAAACATCACAAGGTTGGGAAGGAGAGAAATGAAAAACAAAATCCGTTGATCATCAAATGTTCTCCTCATCATGAACCTAACAAGGTGTCAGAGATGAAAAGTTGTTTTTCAAAGAAAATTACAAACAAACCAATGAGGAGGGAAACAGAGCTCAAACCACAAGAAGAGTATTTTACACCGAATAATGGAATCCATGGTGTAGCGAAACTCGATCCTGAGGAAACGACCTCAAGGGATGACGTGTGGTGTGGTGTACCCTGAGGGACGACGTGGTGTGTGTACCCTGAGGGGACGACGTGGTGTGTGTACCCTGAGGGGACGACGTGTGGTGTGTGTACCCTGAGGGGACGACGTGGTGTGTGTGTACCCTGAGGGGACGAACGTGTGGGTGTGTACCCTGGGGGACGACGTGTGGTGTGTGTACCCTGAGGGGACGACGTGTGGTGTGTGTACCCTGAGGGACGACATGTGGTGTGTGCAACCCTGAGGGGACGACGTGTGGTGTGTACCCTGAAGGCAACGTGTGGTGTGTGTACCCTGAGGGGACGACATGTGGTGTGTGTACCCTGAGGGGACGACATGTGGTGTGCACCCTGACAGGGACGACGTGTGGTGTGTGTACCCTGAGGGGACGACGTGTGGTGTGTACCCTGAAGTGGCAACGTGTGGTGTGTGACCTCAGGGGACGACATGTGGTGTGTACCCTGAGGACGACGTGTGGTGTGTGTACCCTGAGGGAACGACATGTGGTGTGCACCCTGAAGGACGACGTGGTGTGTGTACCCTGAGGGGACGACGTGTGGTGTGTGTACCCTGAGGGACGACGTGGTGTGTACCCTGAAGGGGACGACTGTGTGGTGTGTGTACCCTGAGGGGACGACGTTGTGGTTTGTACCTGAGGGGACGACGTGTGGTGTGTGTACCCTGAGGGACGACGTGTGGTGTGTGTACCTGAAGGGGACGAAGTGTGGTGTGTGTCCTGACAATGACTTCTCTCACCTGCCATGACCATGAGGATCCTCGTGTGGTTTCCCTCGACTTTCTCCTCCCCGTCGAGCCAAAAGGATCCACCCGCGGGATCGATCACGTTTAAATATCTCGGTGGTCGAGGTGTGGAGGGCCGAGGGAGAGGAAGGGAAAGAGCGAGCGGACGATGCCGGCACAACGATGCACGTTCCTGTGAAACGACCTCAGACTCCCTCACATCCTCCCTCCTCCCTCCTCCCTCCTCCCGCCGAACCCTCCGCCCGCTTCACAACTACACCTCATCTCAGCGAATCCGCTAAGCGCTCCTTATCCACACCGTGTGGTGAGCTGAGCTGCACACACCATCGCTATCCATAAACAGCCTCACCTCATCGATGACAACTACCTGAGGTGTCAAGTCCTTTTATCCTTCCTTTATACCGTCTCCTCAAACTACCTCGATCAATGCAAACTAAACCAAACGGGCTGTTCGATCGTCTTGGGGGGAAACTGTTCGGGTTAAAACACGGACTTGTGGCCCTGCAAAACCATTAAAGTAATAATACAATTTATTATTATATGGTATTCATGATTTATTGGGTGATTAATAAATTAATTTTCTCCTTTACAGCCTCCTGTGTTCATCCAAGGAATCCAATCAAACACGTTCTCCGCCTTCTCAAACACCCAACACACGCCTCAAAATTTCAAAAAAAACTTCTCCCAACCTCCAACTACCAATCCTCCCTCTTATAATCCACCCAGAACATCTCACCCCCCCCCTCCAACTACCATCCTCCTCTTATAATCCACCCAGACATGTAACCCCCACCTCCAACTACCATCCTCTCTCTCATAATCCATCCATAACATCCAACCAACCTCCTCCCCCCCAACCCCAACTACAATCCTCCTCTCATATCCACCCAGGCATCCAGCCAACCTCCCCCCCCCCCCCCCCAACACTCAACTACCATCTTCCTCTCATAATCCACCATAACATCCAACCAACCTAACTCCCCCCAACTACAATCCTCCCTCTCCATAATCCACCCAGAACATCCAACCAACCTCCCCCCCCCGCCGCCAACACTCAACTACATCCTCTCTCATAATCCATCATAACATCCAACCAACCTCCTCCCCCCCCCAACTACAATCCTCCCTCATAATCCACCCAGAGCATCCAACTAACCTCCCCCCCCCCCCCCAACACTCGACTACCATCTTCCCGCTCATAATCCATCCACAACATCCAAACCAACTTTTCCACCCCCCCCCCAACACTCAACTACCATCATCCCCCTCTCATAATCAACCCAGAACATCCAACCAACCTCCCACCCCCAACCCCAACTATGACCCTCCCCCTCTCATAATCCACCCAGAAACATCAACCAACCTCTCCTCCACCCTCACGACATCATCCCACTCATAATAGCATCCACCCAGAACATACAACCAACTCCCACCCCTCCTCCCCCCAACCCATCCTCCCTCTCATAATCCACCCAGAACATCCAACCAACCTCCCACCCACCCCAACCAACTATGATTCCTCCCTCTCATAATCCACCCAGAGCATCCAACCAACTCGCCCCCCCCCCCCCAAACACTCAACTACCATCTTCCCGCTCATAATCCATCCATAACATCCAACCACCTCCCACCCCACCCCAACTATGATCCTCCCTCTCATAATCCATCCATAACATCCAACCAACCTCCTTCCCCCCCCCCAACTACAATCCTCCCTCTCATAATCCACCCAGAGCATCCAACCAACCTCGCCCCCCCCCAACACTCAACTAACCATCTTCCCGCTCATAATCCATCCATAACATCCAACCAACTCCCACCCCCCAACCCCAACTATGATCCTCCCTCTCATAATCCATCCATAATCACCAACCTCCCACCCCCCCCAACCACAACTACAATCCTCCCTCTCATAATCCACCATAACATCCACCAACCTCCTTCCCCCCCCCCAACTACAATCCCCTCTCATAATCTACCCAGAGCATCCACCAACCTCGCCTCCCCAACATCAACTACCATCTTCCCGTTCATAATCCATCACAACATCCAACCAACCTCCCACCCCCCCCCCCAACCCAACTATGATCCTCCTCTCATAATCCCCCGAACATCCAACCAACATCCTCCCTCCCAACCCTCAACGACCATCATCCCTCTCAAATATCTTCCACCCAGAACATACAACCAACCTCCCACCCTCCCCCAACCACCATCCTCCCTCTCATAATCCACCCAGAACATCCAACCAACCCCCCACCCCCCAACCACCATCCTCCCTCTCATAATCCCCCAGAACATCCAACCAACCTCCCACCCCCCCCAACCACCATCCTCCCTTCATAATCCACCAGAACATCCACCAATCGCTCCACCCCCCCCCAACCCATCCTCCCTCTCATAATCACCCAGAACATCCAACCACCTCCACCCCCCCCCCCAACCCAACATGATCCTCCCCTCATAATCACCCAGACATCCAACCAACCTACTCCTCCCAACCCCAACGACCATCATCCCTCTCATAATATCATCCACCCAGAACATACAACCAACAACCCTCCCCAACTTGCCCTCACCCTCACCACCCCAAACACCCCTGTCTCTCCTACGATCCACCAGCAGAAGACAACCAGCCCCCCCCCCCACCTGCTTTCCTAGTCATGTGTTAATTTGCAGATGTCCTTCAAGGTGTAATATTCAAGTTCCAAGAGAACGCACCTCGGTGGAGCGCATACCTCCGCCAGGGCTCGAACAGTTTACATGTTTGTATCGCATGACAGGTCGGATCTGAACCAAAATCGAAATCGGCTTCTTGTTGTCCACCTTCCAGCTTATCCACCTCGTTTTGTCATAACTCGTCACAACTTTTTTGACAGATCATGATCGATATCGTTTTCACCCTGCGGTGCATGTGCCAGGCAGGCGCTGGCAGCAGTCCAAGGCACGCTCATACATTTCGAGGCATTATATTTGACGCACAACGACACTTCTACCTTGCTAAGCGAGACCCGAATTTCTCTCCCCCCTTAATAACTGCTGGGTACCCTTGTCTCGCTGTTTAATTTGCGTAAGTTAAGCAAAGTGAAGTAAGGCAAAGCTCTTTGTTTTTTCTAACAATGCCTGATTAATTCTTCATTTGGCTTGCTGATTATTACAGCGCATGCCGCTGTATTTACAGCGCGTGCGCTGCTATACATTGCCACCGAGTTTGGAAATGTCCCGGTGGTCTACCACGTCCTCCGGTGTCCCCCCCGACCCCCCCCCCCCCCCCACCCCCGTGCCTAAAGACAGCCAATGACGCGTCCGGTAGATGGACAGGCGTAACCTAGGACGGAAATGGCGACAATTGACGGGAAATACCCGAGTTTTCAATGGAAATTTGTGAAACTAATGTGTATATATATGTGAAAACCATTGGAATTTAGTGCTTGACGGAAAAAAAACCAAGAAACGGTCCCCTCTCATGTACGAACGAAAGACGTCATTTCCGCCCACCAATCGCATTTTGCGCCGAACAGCGCATGCCTGAAAGCTAAGGTCTTCTTATGCATCATTCTTTTGCGGCCCCCTGCACGCTGTATCGAACGATTTCATTCCTTACTGTTATATATAAAGGTGCTTATCACAATAATTACAATTTTTACATTTCAATATTAAGTACGCTTTTTAATTGTTTTTCCAACTGAAGAAAAGCATAAATTGCATATTTAAATCATTAGTGTTACTCATTTGCTTTCACCACACGTTGCCTGTATTGAAGGATTTCACTTGTTTTGAAGATATACATATTTTCACACACAGGAAATAAAAAGTTATTTTTGTTTATATTTTTTCCTTATTATAAATCCTTGACATTTCAAACTCTGTCCGTGCTTGTCCCTTCCTTCCATTGATCCAGCATTGTCCGAACCTCGATAGCTGGGACGTATTTACCAAAACTAATTGACCTGGATAGTTGGCATGCACCATGGTAAATGCTGCGCCACCCTACTTAAATCTAATCAGATAAAGATTGATGCATCACCGAGGGCGCGTTCCCCGTTCAGGAAGCCACTTGACCGAGTTAACGGCAAATTTGACCGTGGGGACCCTTTGGAACTCGTGGTATAACTGATTGGAAGTTGTGATTCTAAAGCAACCCACCGTACCACAAAATTAATTGTGCAGAGCGTGGCCCCAAAGGTTCCGGTTCTTCCAAGTGAGAAACAGGGATTAACACACCTCATAATACACTTGCGTATCCGTAAAACATTTATATATAAAATATCCATACATACATGCATGGATACATACCCATAAATACACATATATACATACATACACATACATTATACATACAAACACATATATACAAACACATAAAAAACTACACACATATACAAACACACATACATTTTAACATACACACTAAAATACAAACACACATTAAAACACCCACACAAATACAATGCCAATATATACTGTACAACAAAGCAACACACACATACATACAAAAATACACCCAATATTACATACATACAAAAATACACACAACATACATACATACGAGCGTGTGTTCAAAAAGTATCAAGCCTTAATTTTTTCGTGCTGTAAACAAAGAAGCTAGGAGGGCGTGTTTGGTGCACGTATGGAAAGGCGATCCTAATCCGTATGCGTGAATATTTTTCCCCGCCAGAGCTGTCAGTCGCCGACAGACCGCCGATGAGTGAGGAAGTGTAAAGTGAGCGCCGTCGGATTTTCCTTTTTGACCAAAAATGACGAACTGTTGGTCTCATCGCCAAGTGATCACTGTGTTGAAGAAGTTGGGATCGCTGTTCACAGTCTCCAGCATGTCCTGTGCGAAACTCCAAACGGAGACTGCTTCTGCCTCGATCGTTTGCAGCCTTTGCGCACGAACTTCGCTGAGATTCTCCTTAAGCCCAAATCCTCAGTACACAATGGAATGAACGGATTCCATTGCTGACGCCCGTCTCGTCTGCAAGTTATGTGATCGTGATTCGAACGATCCTGCATCAAGCAGGTCTCACTTGGTCAATTGACTATCCATTTCGGATGCGTTGAGGCCTACCAGAAGACGTGCTTCACTTTCCACTGATGTGCGACCATCTTTGAAGCGGTTGTACCACTCTTTTGATCTGTTGGTGCCCAATTGCTTGTTCCCGAATGCCTGTTGAATCTTTGCGCGATCGTTTCACTTGGGGAATCGCCAAAGCTTTACCACAAAAATTTGATGGCAGTAGCCGTTGTTCAAGTTTTTATCCGTCTTTTGGGTCAAAAAACGAAAATCTACGGCGCTCACTTACACTTCCTCACTCATCGGCGGTCTGTCGGCGACTGACAGCTTCTGCACGGCGGGAAAAGATATTCACAGCATACGAATTAGGATCGCCTACATATGTGCACCAAACCACGCCTCCCTAGCTTCTATTTTTGCTTACGCACGAAAAAATTAATGTGTGATACTTTTTGAACACACCTCGTATACATACAAAAATACCCACACATACATACACACATATACATACAAACACACACATAATACACATAAATACAAACACACAATAAACACACACATACATGCACTCATATACTGATACATACAAACATACACACATGACATACAAAAATACACCCATATACATACCATACAAATACACACAAACATACATCACATACAAAAATACACACATACATACACACATTTACAGTACATATAAAAATACACCATACAAAAGTACACACATACATACATACATATTTACATACAAAAATACACACATATAACATACAAAATACACATACATACAAAAATACACACATACATACAAAATACACACAGAACTACATACATACATACACACATATACATAACAAAATCACATAGCATACACAATATACATACAAAATACACATACAAAAATACATACATACAAAAATAAACATATAATACAAAATACAGACATACATACAACACATATACGTACAAATACAACACATACATACACAAAAATACACACATATACATACAAAATACATACATACCACAATACAAAAACACACATACATACAAAATACACTATATACAAAAATACACACATACAACAATACACACATATAACATACAAAATACACATACAATACACACATATACATACTAAAAATACACACTACTAACATACAAAAATACAACATATCAAACAAAAATACACACATACATACACACAACATACACACATACAACATACAAAAATACACACATATACATACAAAATACACACATACATACATACACACATATATATATACAAAATACACACATACATACACACATATACTGACATACAAAAATACACTACATACATACTACATACAAAATTACAACACATACAATACATCACATATCATACAAAAATACACATACATACACACATATACATACAAAAATACACACTACAATACATACACACATGCATCCAAAATACACAACAATATATCATAACAAAACACACACATACAGCAAAAAACACATACAAAATACACATACATACATATATACATACAAAAATACACACATACATACAACGTACAAAAATACACACATACATACTTACAAAATACACATATACATACACACACAACACATACATACATACAATAATACCTACATACCACATACATACATACAACCAAGATTGGTGTCAAAGCCACCCAATGCTCACCTGTTATACATTATCGTTTTTAAAAGACGAGTCTAAAATTAATTAATATTTTTATAATTCTGTAACAAATTTTTTTTTGGGGGGGGGGGGTTGAAATCACTTAAAACGTAGAAATGCAAAAAAAAAATATTTTTTCTCTAACAGTTTTTCTTTGGGTGGGGTGGAATCACTTAAACATGTAGAATGCAAAAAAAAATAATTCTCAATTTTTTTGGGGGGGGGGGGAACCAAGTCCAAAATCAATGGCATGATCCTTGGACCGTACCTAACCCCCCAAAGTTTCGTCGAAATCCTAATCACTTAAAACATGTAGAAATGCAAAAAAAGAAATCGAAATTTGTTGAAAAAAAAGTTGCAAAAATTTTTTTTCTCTAACAATTTTTTTTTTTGGGGGGGGGGGGGTTGGAAATCACTTAAAACATGTAAGAAATGCAAAAAAAAAAAATTTTCTCTAGCAATTTTTTTTTTGGGGGGGGGGGACCAAGTCCAAAATCTAATGGCATGATCCTTGGACATACCTAACCCCCCCACCAAGTTTCGTCGAAATCCGTCGCGGAGTTTTTCCGTAATACAAAAAATTTACATTTTCACGCTCACGGTCACGCCGGGGGTATCGCTATAGCTCTCTGTTCTTCGAACAGGCGAGCTAAAAATACACACATACATACATTCAAAAATACACATACAGACATACATACAAAAACACACATATATACAAAAATACGCACATATATACAAAACTCACACATACATACACCATATACATACAAAATACACAATAATACATACAAAATACACACTTACATACACACATATACACTTACAATACAACATACATATACAAAAATACACACTACAATAACACAATACATACAAAATACACACATATACATACAAAAATACACAATACACATTCAAAAATACACACATACATATACAAAATACACATACATACACACATACATACAAAAATAACACATACAAACATACAAAAACACACACAAAAATACACATACATACATACACACATTACATACAAAAACACACACATACTTACCAATATACATACAAAAATACACACATATACATAACAAAAATACACATACATACACATATACATACAAAAATACACACATATACATACAAAAACACACAAACAAACACACATAATACATACAAAAACACACATATACATACAAAAACTACATACATACATACACACATACATACAAAAATACACACACATACATACATTCAAAAATACACATACACACATACATACAAAAATACACACATATATACAAAAATACACATATACATACAAAATACACACATACATACAAAATACACATACACACATCATACAAAAATACACACATAATACAAAATACGCACATACATACAACACATGTACATAACAAAAATACGCACATATACATAAAAAATACACACATACATACAAAAATACACACATACATACACACATATACATACAAAAATCCACACATACATATACAAAAATACACACATACATACAATATACACAAATACAACATACATACACACTATTACATTCAAAAATACAACATACTACACAACATATACATACAAAATACACACATACTACAACACATACCATACAAAAATACACACATACATATACATACAAAAATAACACACATACATACAAAAATACACATACAAACAATACACATACTTACATACATACAAAATAACACACAAAAATACACATACATACATACACACATATACATACAAAAATACAACACAAACATACACACATATACATACAAAACACACACATACTTACACATATATACATACAAAAATACACACATACACACATATACATAACAAAATCACACATTCATACACACAATATACAATATACCATACAAACACACACATACATACAAAAAAAACACATACATACACATATACATAACAAAATACACACAACATACACACATATACATACAAAAACACACACACAAACATACACACATATACATACAAAAACTACATACATACAACACACATACATACAAAATACTACCAAAAATACACACATCATACAAAAATACACATATACTTACACAAATATACATACAAAAATACACACATACACACATATACATACAAAAATACACACACATACATACACACATATACATACAAACACACACTACATCATACACACATATACATACAACACAACACATGCATACAAAAATACACATACACACATATACATACAAAAAACACACACATACATGCAAAAATACACACATATATACATACATACAAACATACACACGTATACATACAAAAATACAACACATAAACACACATATATACAAAAATACACAATATACATACACCAATACACACATATACAACAAAATACACACATACATCCAAAATACACACATATATACATACAAACATACACACATATCATACAAAATAACACCCATACATGCAAAAATACACATACAAAAATACACACATACACATACAAAATACATACATACACACATAAATACATAAAAAATACACACATACATACATTCAAAATACACACAAAATACACACATACATACAAAAATACACCATACATACAAATACACACTATATATACAAAACACACATACATACACACAAAAACACATACATACACACATATACATACAAAAATACACACATACGTACACACATATACATACAAAAATACACACAAACATACACACATATACATACAAAACTACATACATACATACACACATACATACAAAAATACACACATACATACAAAAATACACACATACTTACAACACATATCAATACAAAATACACATACTTACACACATATACATACACACAATACATACAAAAACACACACATATATACATGCAAAAAACACACATACATACATACAAAAATACACATACATAACAACATACAACACATATACATACAAAAATACTACATACATACATCAAAAAATACACACACTACATACAAAATACACACATATATATACATACATACAAAAATACACACATACATACATACTGAAATACACACATACATACAAAAATACACACATACTACATACAGAGAGGGAGAGAGAGGGGGGAGAGAGAGGAGGGGGAGAGAGAGGAGGGGGAGAGAGAGGGGGAGAAGAGAAGTTGGAGTGGGGGGGGGGCAGTGAGTGAGGGAAGGGGAGAGGGAGGAGCGGGAGGGGGGGAAGGAGATTCCGGCAGATGAGACGCCCAGTTTAATGTCCATCCGAGACGTCACAAACAATGATGAATCACTCTGCCTGTGAAACACCGGGATGACAGTTAATAGCTGGGTCAGGATTCGAACCCAAGCGAGACAGCTTGGGGCGAATATGCGTACCTCTCGGCGATATTGCCATGATATGGTGATTCATTGCTTTGAAACAACGAAACATTTTTCACTCATTGTAATCATCTAATTTATTTTGCCTTCTTAACACAGGAGATGTCCCCAAGGAGAAGCACACCACCGTTTTGCCATGGAAGCTTGCAGAGATCGAAGCTTGGAGAGCGCTCAAATCAAGCACTCAAACAAAACGGTTGAAGAAACTTTTAAAAACGAAACATTAAATTTTTAGTTCACCTGGAACGTAGTTCCGGGAAGCTTATGGGATGGTGTGTTGTCCGTCCGTCCACAAATACTTGCAACTTTTTCTCTGAAACTACACAAACGATTTCGATGAAACTTTACCACAACCTTCATCACCCTGTATATACCAGTTTGCTCATGGCAGTAAAAAATAAATACATAAATAAATAAATGAATAAATAAAATCGTGCTCTCAGTCGGTATACAAGGGTTGCCGCCCAAAATATTGTTACATTTGTGGGGTAGATGGAAGAATTTCATATAAAAGTAAGGATTGAATAGAGTTGCTTGGTCCATGGACGTGTAGGAGACATCTCAATGTAAAGCAAGTAGGGAAACTGTGAGCTTAAGTGTTACTTGTCACCACATGGTGTGTGGTGTGGTGTTAATTAGATAGGGATTAAGAATAATTCCCCAGTATGTAATCGCCCCTCTGTAACGTTTCCCTATGTTTTTGTATCGCAAACCAGCAATGATAGAATTCTGTTTTTGTAACAGCAACGGCCATTGCAGCCGAGCTGCATGATCAGGTCGGAAGAAGCCCCACGTCCAAGGCGGACAGTGGGCGAAATTACACCCCCGAGGCTGATGATTGATGGGCGTGGCGTGAGAAGTGAGGAAGAGGAAGAAGATGTGAGGAGGCAGCAGATCAGATAGGACGGGGAAAGAGCTCGTAGCGAAAAATGAACGCACGAGTGCGGAGTGAGGGTTGAACCAGTAGTCGAGGGAGGGACGTGGCGACACGGAGGATCTCACTTTGCTCTCCTCTCAGCATGAGGATCACGCAGCCTTTGTCATGCTGTGTGAATTTACGGCGTGCTGGGCAAGACACCAACCGTTGACTGTTCGGCTGAGCTGTGAAGAGTGTGCGTTTCTGAGGAGAGAAGAAGAGGTGCCTCGTGGCCTGATCACAGGAACTCAGAAATAGTCTCGTCGTGTGGGCCAATCGTTGTGAACAAACCGGGTGCGGGAGAGGAACGGTCGGCATATTCGCCGGAATAAGCTACACCACGGTTTGTGAGCCCTGACAGAGTGCCGTCTCCGAATTACTTCCTGTACGTCTTCCCACCCAGAGGACGACGGCGCCATTTTGAGTGCATTTTTCCAGCGTAGTGACGAAGCGGTTTTGGTGACCTTCAAGCTTGAGAAGCCCATCCCTGGGCACACAGCTAAGTGCCGGGATAAAGGAAGGATTTCTCTCTTATTGTTCTATTCCCTTGTCTGTATTTAAGTCTGTGTGGAGGCACCTCAATTGGATTTAGATTGAGTTGACCTCACGTTTTTCTTTCATCATAATATAATGGGCGTAAGCCTGGAACTTCTAACACTTTTCTCCGAACATATTCTGTTCATACTTCCAAAATCTTCACATTATGTGTTCCATGTATTTACGCAGGTGATAGCGCATTCAAAAAATGGAATATAGATATAATTTTCAAAGAGGGAATCAATGACGTCACAATCAGCAGCGTTCGGCGGCAAACTGACGGCCGGGTCCCAGACGACGTGCTTTACTTCACTAAATCCATGAGTTCAGGAAGTTTGTTCAACTCAGCATTTACGACTTTTATCCTGCCATGTTGTTAATCTGTTGATAGAGGAAATATCAAAACGATGAATATGTCAAATCGTTCGTGTTACTCATCCGGCACTACGTGTCAAGGCCAACCCCCCTCAGAGGGATCCATTTCTTGACGGATAAGCAGGGTGGCAGCTGCAGTTCGAGTCGCATACCTCAAAGGAAGCCCATGTTGTTATCTCTTTAAAAATGGTACGTGCTGTTGAAACGTGCTGTTTTAACGTACCCCATTTTGTTCAATCCTGTACTAATGCCGGCAGATGGGACCATCCCCCCCCCGCTTCGCTTCAAGTCCCACTAACAAACGCAAGTACATAACACCTCTTCCCCTCTCCACTTCACCCTCCCTGATCCACCATCCTCTACCTCCCGTAGTGTATAGCAACGGGTGGTGAAGCGTCACTCTTCCCCTCCACCACCCGCTTTTTCTCGCCCCCCTCCTTCTCCTAGTATTCCTGTCAGTGAAGCGACGGATTGTATTTGCTTGTATTAAATATTTTTAAGCGGAATGTGTTGTAGATTTTTGCATCCATTCAAAGAAATCTTATCAGAAATGAACCAGAACGTTGTACAGTTCAAATTCACCTCCCCTTTTGGAGGGTGAACGCGTAAACTAGACCTCTCCAGAAACAACTGAGAAAAGGCAGCACAGGAATGGAAAGGCCTTCACCAATTTTATTTCTCAATGCAACAGGACACACAATGCTTGCAAAATATCGTTTATGGTGACACTTTCCTGTTAGCAAAAACAGATCAGAGCGATGAAGCTCGACGGTGTAATCACAAAGGAGTGAATTAAACGAGCAAAGTAAATCAAACCTCATTGGTAACTTCGAAGAGTAAATGGTGTCAAAGCGAGTGGAAAGAAACTTATATTCTTAAAAATCACACCTTGTACTTGTGCAAAGGTAACACCAGGCTTGTGATGCGGGTCAACACGAATAGAAAACAAAAATGGAGCCTGTTGGATGTCACGAACACATTCATTCGCACATCCATCGAAAGCACATTCAGCATTGCATCCGTCCCCATTAAATATTCCATTAAACATTAGGTTTACACTCTTATAATATCTGAAGTATGTACAAGCCACTGCAAGATTCGAGTTTAGACGAAGGTAAGGGACAATGACAAGGCCCAGGGTGATGGCCCAAAGAAGCTCTTACAATATGGTATTTAAAAAGAAAAACAAAACAACATAACTTACCCCAGCAAGACCGGAAGGATCACTTTGTGGAATAACAATTTGCTCCTTAACAAATTGTACCCACAAACCCTCCCAAGGTGTTTACAAATTACCAGGGGAAGGACAGGACTGTACAATTAAGGTTTCTGCAGAAATATATTGGTCAATCCGATCACTTAACTACTTATGTTAGTTCACTCGGAATTCGTGCTGCAGCTCCCGAAGGAAGCAGTTCGCTTTTTGCCAAAGTACAAACAGAACTAGACTTCAAGTTATGTTTTTCACAAAGTGTATAAAATGTGAAGACAAATAACGAGGGCACACGTGTAGATGCAGATTTAGCCGAGCATCAAATGGAAGTAACCCTACGCACACATCGATCGCAAATGGCCGACAATTCGATGCAAACAGAACATTTTCAACGTACCATGACCTGAAAAGAGGCAACACGTGGCCAATGCCCAAAGGTACAATTCCATCACTCAGGGCACTGAGAACATACCTTGAAAACCAATTTCCTTCAATTTAAAAGGTCATGATATTGGGTGGGAAAAGGGGGGTGGGGACCTCAACATCCCCCATGTCAGCCTT
>CM068954.1:1532426-1553768 GCA_035128595.1 Eptatretus atami
AATTCCCATTACACATGTGGACAGGTACGTACAATAAACACCTAGCTGACTACCTGCAACGAGATTCAGCATTGTAGATGTCGAGAATACAAAACCCGTCAAAGCAACAATGAACGATGAGATGGAGAAAAGGAAGAAGAGAATGGGAAGAGCCAAAGCCTGTCCATCAATATCAGTGTCACAAGATGGACAACATGACATCAGTTGGTGTGTCTGACAGCTTGAATTAAGGGAACGGCAGGATTTGAAGGTCGCAACATGGTGCAGTTGGCCATTCACGGCTCCTCGAGCCACGAAGGCTTGTCGGTGCCGGGTGTCTTGAGGTTGATGTTGAACTGCTTGAGGGTCTGCTCCAGCTGTTGCTGGTTGCCAGCAAAGTAGGCCGAAACAGCATTGTGAAAGAGAAGCAACTGTTTGTGCATCACCTTGACCTGCATGAAGAATCACGCGTGAGATTTCCCCATGTACAAGTGACGAGGGAAACATGCGTGTGCAGCGTTTAAATGAGCGTTAACACAACGTAACCAACAGGAAAAGTTCACACCATATCGTCCGGAATCAAATCCCAAATAATAAATTCAATCCCAATCAATCAAATCCCAGGCATTCCATGTTAAAGAGAAATGGTGAAGAGGAAGAGTAAAAGGAAAGTGTCACAGAGGCACACAAGCATCCACGATGCACATACAGTACCAATCACGGTGTAAACAAAACATGCTGTATCCATGGCAACAGAATTATGGTTGCCAAGGCTTGGAGGGAGAATTGGAAGTCAGAGTGACAAGGTGGCTTGTCGCCAGAATTAAAATAAATAAGAATAAGAATAACTCGAGCACTTACCTGTCACCAGGTGCAACAGATTTATACAGAATAATAAAGCAGTGTCTGTATAACGTCACATCCAGACAATCCAAAACCCCCCAAATCTCACATCACACACACTCAGAGAAGAGTGAAACACTCACGATCCAATATCACTCACCGAATCAGCGCACTCACAATCCAATATCATTCACAGAGTCACAGCACTCACTATCCAAGATCACCCACCGAGTCACAGCCCACTCACAATCCAAGATCATTCACTGAGTCACAGCACTCACTATCCAAGATCATCACTGGGTCATAGCAACTCACTCTCCAATATCATTCATGAGTCACAGCACTCACTTATCCATCACCCACTGAGTCAGAGCACTCACTATCCAATATCATTCACCGAGTTCACAGCCACACTATCCAACATCATTCACTGGGCCATAGCACTCACTTCATTAATCACTCTCCAATATCACTTCACATATATCGCACTCACTATCCATATATCACTAGCACAGACTCACTATCCAAGATCACCCACTGAGTTAGCACTCACTATCCAATATCATTCACCGAGTCACAGCACACTATCCAACATCATTCACTGGCCATAAGCACTCACTGTCATTGAACTCACTCGTCATATCATTCACCGAGTCAGACCACTCACTATCCAATATCATTCACCCAGTCATGCACTATCCATATCTAGATCCGCAATCATCCAATATCATTCACCGAGTCAGGCAAACTCACTATCAATAATCATTCACCACAGTCATGGCACTCACTATCCAATTATCATTCACAGAGTTCAGGCCTCACTATCCAATATCATTCACCGAGTCAGAGCACTCACTATCCAATATCATTCACTAAGTCAGAGCACTCACTATCCAATATCATTCACCGAGTCATGGCACTCACTATCCAATATCATTCACTGGGTCATACCTTTGTCAAATTTGGTACTTTAATAACAAAACAAAAACGCCCATACACCGGATGTGTCTGTACCAACGTCCTTGTAATTCATGGAAAGTGCGTAGATGTCTACAAATGTCTGTCTGTGTCCTCTGTTCAATTCATGGACAAACTCCATTTTGTGGCTTTTCATCAAACCGATTATTCCTTCAATATCACAAATCAATCTGCTGGACGAGTGGCCGATCACAGAGGTCTAAGGAACTCGTTCCCAGCATCCTGCTGATGATGCCGATTGATCAACGTAGTCATTCTGCCATCCCTCTGTATCGGCCATGAACAATGAGACAATGCATACACCGCACACGCGCACTTTCATACTGCATCTTATAAACCTGAAGGGGATTTTAATGAGGATGTTTGGTTGATGTTAATGAGTAACGAAGTACAGCTGACGAGGTACAGAAAAAAAATTGATGTTGAGTTAACAATTAAAAGTTGATGAGGATGTTTGGGTTGATGTTCATTGGTGAGTTCACAATTAAAAGTTGATGAGGATGTATGGGTCGATGTTAATTGATGAGTTAATTAAAAGTTGATGAGGATGTTTGGGTTGAAGTTAATTGGTGAGTTAACAATTAAAAGTTGATGAGGGTGTTTGGGTTGATGTTTAATTGGTGAGTTAATTAAAAGTTGATGAGGATATTTGGGTTGAAGTTAATTGGTGAGTTAACTCAGTATTGCTTGTTCCTATTTGACAGCTATGGGTGTTCAGCGTCGTTTTCAATGATTGTGTCTGCTGGATTCAGAGGGACGGTCAAAATGTGTCGGCGGGCTTCATGTGGCCGGCATTAATGTGACCGGCATGAAGACCCTCAATCGCATGAGACGGCACTGAGAAGCACAGTATTGAGAAGATAGCTGTCAAGACAATGTCCACCGTTCCGTATCCTCCAGTGTGGCGGGCTTTGCAATGAAGCCACGGATGCCATTGTCGTAGTTTGTGGACCCATAGATTTTTCATTTGCAATTAACAGTCTTTCATTCAGCGCATCCATCCATTTATTTGCCACACAAAATACACCACACAAACCAAGTCCTGGCAAAGGTCTGTAATCTGCGATTGCCCTTTCTTGTTTTTGTTCGTAATCACGAATGAATTTTAATCAACTGTTTCTTTTTGGATCAGAGTTTAAGGAATAAATAAAGAAACAAACTAAAACCTGCCATTCAAACCAAAACGACTTTCTTAACAATCCTCCAAAGGAAGTTCAGTCATTCAAACTCCTGGGTCTCACAACACAACCATGATCTTTTTTGGGCAAATCAAATTTCAAAGTTGGCCTCCAATGCCAGCCACCGACTGGGCATCCTCCATCGTACAAAGCCCTTCTCTGGCACACCCGAACTCCTATCCACCTGCAAGGCTTTCATCCGCAGCTTGATGGAGTGCTGCTCTCCCCTCTGGGCTGGCTCCCTGCCTCACACCCTGCTCAGCTTGACACTGTGAAAACCAAGGCCTTCAAGATTATTGTAATCTCTCATGATGGAGCTGAGTGTATGGGCCTATAACTTCACCATCGCAGACAGGTTGGTGGTCTCTCTGTTTTCTGCAGCCTCTTTCTGGTGTCAAGCACGCTCTGCTTCCTCTCTGCTTTGTCCCCCCCCCTCCCCCCAGATTTCTGCAGGGCACATGGTTCACCATCAACCCCCTTCTGGTGAAACTACCTAAATCCAGGATCCCTGCTCACCTCCACTCATTCATGTCTCTTTTCTCCTGGCAGTGGAACCAATTTCCACATTCTCTTCACTCTCATTCTTCCCTCCAGGTCTTCAAGACAACTGTTCACCACCATCTCAGATCATGCCCAATCAAAACCATATTATTTTATAACATGTTACCTCCCAACTCCAAATCCCTCCTCCTTCTAAATTTCCAGTTTCCCAACCCGAGAATTTTCCTTCTGTCATCCAATCTGGTTTCACCCATGCATCCCTCTCCTGACCCTCATTCCTCCTCAACATCCATCTGTTATCAAAGTCTTACTCTATCTTGGCCTTCAACTCTGCTGTTGGTGTTTCCCCCTTCTCTTTCTCTCTGCTGTTCCTTTTGTCCTGTTATGTCCTGATCCGTTCAGTGTACCAATACTAGCTCTTGCACAAGCCTCGACTATGTATAGATTTATATTTTGTAATCATTGCCAAATTCGCTAAACTCACCTTGTTCTCCTCCAGGAACTTAAGCTTGATAGAGACGTTTGCACGGAGCTGTTCATACTTTTCCTTATGCACTTGGAAGTTCTGCTGAGCAGTTTCAATCTTCACCATCATTGCTGCATCCCGCTGAGCAAGGCTCATCTCCTCCAAGTCTGTCCGGTAAGCATCATACTCTATCCTGTGGCAAAGGGCCAGGGATGAGGACAGCAGCATGAGCAGTTATGAGAAAGGTGGACCACAACCAATTCTCACAGAACCATATAAGTAGGAAATCAAAACAGATACAAGAAGATGTGGACAGTGTGTAAAGATGATGATGGAAGTACATATTTTTTCCATGATTGCAAGGGCAAAGAAAATCCTCGAAAAACATGGCACATATATACATGTGCACACGTAAACAATTACAAAAACAATATGGCAAAGAATAAAAATAAGTCGAGATGCAATAAAGGCATCACAAAATAAGGCATAACACAACATCAACAACATTATTAAAATCACAAACGAATCAACTGGAACGGCACTTGGTGGACCGCATACTTTTGTCGGGCTGAACAGTTTACGTTTTGTATCCCACTGATGGGCCGGATCTGAATGCAGACCTTAACCAAAATCTTCTTGTAAACTTTTTGTTTTGAGATAGCGTGCTACATATCGTTTTTGGCCCGATCTCTCAAAAGTGCAGAATCACTGAAAAATCATTGTATCCTGATCCGGATAATCACCAAAATCAAATCAATTAGACCTCGTCATGCATCCAACCTATCCACCAAGTTTTATCCGAATCCGTCCATAACTTGAGATATCACATGAAGTAAGAAAAACTATGTACTAATCAATAAATATAACATTGAAATAAGAAAATCAATATTATAATCAATAAATACCAACATTGAAATAAAAAAATATATAAAAATAAACACATGTACTAAATTAACAAATATCACATTGAAATCAGAAAATCACGTCTTAAATGAATAAATACGACATTGAAATTGAACAAAAACAAAAACATGTACAAATTAACCAAACATAACATTGAAATAAGAAAATCATTAATCAATAAATAATCACATTGAAATAGGAAATAATGTATCAATCAATAAATATCACATTGAAAAAAAAAAAAGTACTAATGAACAAACATCACATTGAAATGAGAAAATCACACACTAATCATAAATAGCACATTGAATTTTTTTTTAAATAACCATGTACTAATTAACAAACCACATGAAATAAGAAAATCATTAATCACAAATAATCACATTGAAATAAGAAAAAAAGAAGAAAAAAACGTACTAATTAACAAACATCACATGGAAATGAGAAAATCACACACTAATCAATATCACATTGAAATAATGATAATTTAAAAACCATGTACTAATGATGCAAATCAACATTGAAATAAGAAAATCACGCATTAATCAATAAATAACACATTGAAAAAAAAAAATACCATGTACTAATTAACAAATATACATTGAATCAAGATATCATTAATAGGCCGCATGGCCAATCACCCAAAATGGACTTCTCATTACAAATCTCAGGTGGCAAAGGTTGACTGTACTTTTTGGAAAGATCTTTGGCTGGGCCAACCTTTTTGGGTATGATTGCCACTCCAAATCGGTAGCTTTATTGTAAGTTTTTTGGGAAAATAGGCATTTTTGGGGTAAATCGTGTTTTTTGAAATTTCAACTGTAGAAAAAATATCTGCAAAAAAACAACATATTTGAGACTTGGAATAAATAGCTATGAAGTATCAACCATTTTGGTGTGTTTGTGTTGGGTTTCAATCGCCAGTTACACATGGCAACAGCCATTTTTAAGGTAAAAAAAAAAACATTGTTTTCGATAGTGAAACTTAAAAAATTCATATCTCAGAAATGAAAAAATGATTTTTGAACCATATTTAAACGATAACACATACTGATGCATCTGGCAGTTTTTTAAATTCCATAGTGTGAGGGTAGGTTTAAGATAAATATATGCGTTTTAGGGTAAAAAACATCACATTTTGAATTGCATTTTCGTTAAATGGAGAGAAAACCCAGTTTTTTGAGCATTTTAAATATTTCTCAATTTTATAAAGTATCAAAAGTCCATTTATCACTGTAGATGTATTCGCAATACTAGGTTGGATGAGATACCTAGTTCAAATAGATTGACGTTACCAGATGGAAGATGACCAATTTTTGGGATAAAACAACTTTTTGACGGTGAAAGTTTAAAAATCCAATAACTTGGTAGAAATGTAATATTTTCGAGCAATTTGAACGCTAGCTACCACCCTGACAACCCTAAGGCTGTTTGGTTTGTTCAATAGGTAGAATAACCTGCAGGCAGCTGTCGTGTAAGTGTCTTAGATTTACATTCCTTGATCGCTATCACATCAATCATCACTTTCATCATCTGCATATACGGTTACGTCTGTGTCGTGCTTCGTCATCCTCATATTGGTTGTCACACATCTGGTTTTTAACACATCCTTAAGTGCATTTCAGTCCGTTTCGGAATGCACGTACAGTCCTTTGCATCACAGTGGCGTACACTACAGCTCATGAGCTCCAAAAAGCTGATGGAGCTGGTGGACCAGTCCATCCAGAGAATCTCAGGTCACCGCTGTCATCTGTAGACCATCCACAATCTTGTTGGTGGGATTACTTCAGGAGTGGCATTCAAGGGATCTACGCCATATGGCTGCTTGGTAATTTGCCCGCTTGGCATGCTGGAAACAGGCAATCTCTGCATGGTGGCATTGTGCTGAAATCATGTTGCCCCTCTTTGATGTGAAGAGCTGATAAACGACACTGGTTGACTTCAACGATAGCTCTGTTAGAAAAACATAGAGATGGCAGGTGAAATGCTTCAAGCTTTGCAAACAGTTTCATTGGACATTGGCCATGACCGTCCAAGCTCACTGAAGCACTGTGATAGTCCAGCGGGTCTTCTTGGTAAGTTTTAGTGCATTCCAGTTTTCCCCTTTCCGGAAAATGCACTGACGTATGAGCACCCCGTAAAGGCGTGCAAGCCAATTAAGGCCTTGCAGACATCTTCACCAAGGGCGTTGGCAATCTTGGTTATGTCATGTACTTTTGGCCGAGTTTTTGTTCCAACCTTCTGATACATGAGTGAACGGATGATTTTGCTGAAACCAATGCAAAGTACCAGAATGTCCGTGTCTTCAACAGTGTTCACAATAGCGTTTCACAGCATTTTCTGCTGCCCCTGCTGCATGCCAGAAAGATACGAGTGTCTGCCTCTTCCTGAATAGACTTCATTTAATGACTTCTTCCCATTGGTCGCTTGACAAGCTTGAAGCATCGTTCCTCGCATGTAACGTACAGAACTTTCATTCCCAGTTTGAGTCGGTTTCTCTGGCCTTTTCCATTCATCTACGACGAATCGGATGAAACAGGTTTTTGTTTGACGAACTGCGTGCAAGAATTTTCCGCCATTGCCTAATTTTGTGCCGCGTCGACTGATATTCTTGAACTCTAGACCCTCACGTTGCTGCCACGATTCGATCTTTCTGCATTCTTTATAGATTGTTTTGCGGTACAACGTCAAAAACTACGTCGATTTGTTGGCTATTTTCAACCTTCAATGGAAGTGCATGAGCCAGGCAACTGTCTGCAACTTCTGCGAAAGTCTGATTGTCCCCTTCACGCTGAACTAACTCATTCCATCCAATAATGGTTGCAGACGGTCTAGGGATATTCTCGGCTACCATGGCCATCATTTGGTCAGCGCTTTGGCGAGAGCAGCTTTGTTTGTTTTCCAAAAGGACCCTCAGAACATTCGCTAAGGGACCATGGAATGGGCCCAGAGAGGTGTCTAAAGACTTCCTGCAAATCAAGGTGACGGCTCTCAGCAGCAAGAATCATGTGGGCGAACAGTTGTCTGTCAGAAATAATGCACAAAATAATGCACTTTGCCTCGTACACAGCGAAATGAGACAGCCGCTTGCCTAGGTGTCCATGTCGCTTGGGTTGCTCGTGTATGTCTGTTTTCTCATGTGTTGCCTATTGAGGTCCTTTTTTGTTGGTAAACACAGAACGGCACCTGCGATGATATTTCACTGGCGCAATCTCTCCTTCGGATAAACCTTTTGGCAGCAGATAATGTTTGTCCATGACCTCGAATTTCTGCAGGCTTTAAACAGAGTTTGTCCATGAACCAAAATCTATTGGTGAACACAAGATCCAGTGTCGTCATCAGTGCAGTGGATAACCAGTCGGTACGTGGCTGCTTTTGGGGGAGGCAATGACTCTTCCATGATCAAGTGCAGTCACCTGAAAAAGAAAAAAAAAGATAATTGGTAAAAAAAACCCACTGTAATATTTAAATAACACTTCACAATGGTTGTCTCCACAAAATGACCATGTGCCAGCTGGAAAACGTCAGTCTAGTTCACGTTATTGATTGCGCATAAGAGAGAATTCATATAATTGTTTAGCCAGAAATGGACTTTTGGATATAATGGTAACGATTGAAAATCTTTTAAACCAAACAAAGACATTCTCCAAAATCTATGCTTTGACAATTCTAGTCAAGGAATGCGAATTTGATAGTTGATGGTTTTCACCTAAAAACAAGATAGTTTTGTTGACCAACCTGCCCTATACATTGAAATAAAACAACTTTCTGTGTCAATCGGGGTGGTTTTTAGCCTCAGATCTCTGAAAAATATTAATTTTCACTGCAAAGCTTGAATATTTCAAACTTTTACCGCGTCAAAAAACGTGTTTACGCCCACAAAAAATTGATCGTTTCCATGGCAACGCCAATCTATTTGAACTAGGTAACTCATAACAGACCGCTATACTAGTGACAATGTAAAGTGAATATATAAATAGCATGTAACACTTTGGATACCTCTGTGAAAGTTGATAAAGATAAAACAGTCCTCTTATCTCAAATAACGGGGTTTTCTTGTCAGATTAGCAAGAAATGGCAATTCAAAATGTGAATGGTTTTTACCCTAAAACGATTATATATCTAACTAAGCCCTCATCTATGGAATTTATAAACTGCCCTGATTGCATTCGGGATGTGTTTTATCGTTGTAAATGGTTCAAAAATCATTTTTTCATTTCTGAGATATGAATTTTTAAAAGTTTCCTATCAAAAACCATGTTTTTTACCCTAAAATGGTTGTTTGGCCATGGTAACCGGCAGATTTTATGGAAACCGCAACACAAAAGCACACCAAATGGTTGTACTTACATAGCTTATTTATTCAAGTCTCCAAATATGTTTGTTTTTGTGGGCAGAATTGTTTTCTTAAGCAGTTTGAAAATTTTCAAAAAACCACGATTTTACCCGCAAAAATGCCTATTTTCACAAAAAAAACTACAATAGAAGAGCTACCGATATTGGAGTGGCAATCATAACCCAAGACAGTTGGCCCAGACAAAGATCTTTCAAAAAAGTACAGTCAACGCTTGTGCCACCGAGATGGTAATGATCCGCCCATCTGGCCCATGGCCTATTAATCAATAACTATCACATTGAAATAGAAAAATAACGGCATTAATCAATAAGATATAAGATGGAAATAAAATCACTTATTATGCAATAAATATCGACATTGAAATAAAGAAAATCAACGTAATTAAATTCCCCAATTAAATACCATCACATTGAAATAATAATAAAAACACCATGTACTAAATCACAAATATCACATTGAAATGAGAAAAAATCACAACACTAATCAATAAATATCACATTGAAATATATAAAAAAAACATGTACTAATGAACAAATATCACATTGAAATGATAAAAATCACGTGCACAAAATCAAATAAAATATCAACATTGAAATAAAAATAAAAAATAAACATGTACGAATTAAACAATATCACATTGAAATACGAAAATCTTAAATCAATAAACATCAACATTGAAAATAAAATCACACATTAATCAATAAACATCACATTGAAATAAGAAAAATCACGCCATTAATCAATAAAATTAACACATTGAAAAAAAATTAAAATAACCAATGTACAAAATTACAAAATAATCACATTTGAATCAAGAACATCATTAATCAATAACTATCAATTGAAATAACAAAATACGCATAATCAATAAATATCACATTGAATATATAAAAAATAAAAACCATGTACTAATGAACAAATATCACATTGAAATGAGAAAAAATCAACGCACAAATCAATACATATCACATTGAATAAAATAAAAATAAACCATGTACGAATTAACAATATCAGCATTGAAAATAAGAAAATCATTAATCAATTAAACATCACATTGAAATAAAATAACACATTAAATCCCAAAACATGCACATTGAAACAAGAAAATCATTAATGCAATAAATATCACATTGAAATAAAATCACACATCAATCAAGAAACATCACATTGAAATAAGAAAATCATTAATGCAATAAACATCACATTGAAATAAAATCACACATTAATCAAAAACATCAACATTGAAATAAGAAAACCAACGCATTAATCAATAATATCCATTGAAATATACATTTAAAAGTTTAAAACCTGTAGAATTAACATATGGTCAAAATGAAATAAAGAAAATCAATTCATGAATAAACATCAACATTGAAATAAGAAAAATCAAATTAATCCAAATATCCAAAACATTGAAATATAGAAATAACATTTAATCAAAACATCACAGTTTTTTTACACATGAATGAATGTCCAGGGTGTTTTAAAAGACCCGGACACTCGGGTTTATATTCAGACCACACATGACAGAATAAATACCCTTTGGTTTATATGATACAGAAAGCTCATAAAGTTTTGTTCACACCTATCAATAACTTCAATGTGAAGCTCGGTTATCAACGTGCAGGACATCAAAGGCGGTACACGGGTTCTTGCCATTGTTTCAGCACCCAAGTGACATGCAGCTATGATTCCGAGAACGAAGATCTTACAATCAGGGGGGGGGGGGTACGTCTGATATTCGTGGGGCCAGGCGGGTAGTTTGGTCCGTCTCGCCAAAATCTACCAACATGGAAATTTTTCATATCAGGACGGCTCGAACGACAAAGGCCAAATGAGGGGGGAGCACCGCCCTGTTGAAAAAATGATATCGGTTTGCAGGTCTTCAAATCTGTGGAAGGCAAATCCTTCCCAACATCCCCCTTTCAAAATGTTAAAAAATTGTTGAGGTCACTGTGTCCTCCCTAAAGAAAAACGGACCCATCCACCCAAGTGGTCATGGAGAAGGCACCACACATTGGCCTTTGGACTGTCAACATGTGTTTCATTGAACTACGGTGGGGATTTTCAGAGCCCCAAGATTCCTCAAACATTGGTTTTTGGGGTTTGTGGGTTTGTGGGGGGGGTGCCGGTTTGACTTTCCCGATGGCGTGAAAGCAAGCTTCATCTGTGAACATGAACCTTTTTCAGGTAATCTTCATCATCCCCCCATGTGACTGAGCATTTCCAAGGCAAACGCCTTGTGTGTGGGTGGGGTCATTTTGTTTGAGTTCCTGCAGAATCTGCCATCTTAATCGGCAATATAGCTTCAGTCCTTTATACAAAATTCCTGTGTACGTGGTGGTTGGTAGTCCCAGTTCTCTGGATGTGTCGGATTGATTTTCTGGGACTTTGTTGAAATGATTCACACACTCGTTCAACGTCTGCTGTACTTGTGCTTGGTCACCAGTACATTCTGTTACTGAGAACTTCCAGTCCTTAAACTTCTGTACGACTCTCTGATACTGGTCCACGATGCGGTTCCTTCCATACCTTTGTACGGAAATTACACTGAAGTTGCGTGTCAGATCTTGTCTCTAAACAATATCGACACAGTGAGCTTTTTTTCCGTGGATTCACCATTTTCTTTTGATTAACCCACCAGCTGAAAATGAAGAAAACCATTATGCGTTTCTGTAATCATTATAAACCAAAAGGGTATGTTGTAATCATTTCTGGTACTAAATGTATAACAACTAAAGTTGCCAGGTCTTTTTTGGACACCCTGTATCTGCATTGCCTTGTTCCAATTTTTCCAACCATAAGATTTTGTGGACTGTACATTGATTATTTACAAACTTGTATCTTGGAGCCTCATATTTCTCCCAGCCAACAGCTTCAAAGTGTAACGTGCGATATTGTTGTTGGTGCCGGGTTCCGGTGGCGAGGACAACCGGCTAGATGGAGCGTTTGGGCCGTCTCCCAACCGGAAACACCGGAATTGAAGGTCGTAACCTTCGATAACTCTCCGAAGGTCACTGGTCCCTTAGTGGACCGTGGACAGCCGAATATTTTGACGGCGTGGGGAAGGGTTAATTGTCTAATTCCAATTTACCTAAGTACCCACGCCGTCTAACTACCGGGGAAGCCACAGCTATCGGCCGCTTTGTCCGAACGAGTCGCTATTACCGACTCGGATCGCGGCGTAGACCGAGCGGGGATTACAAAAGGCCTGCCGGACCAAATGAACAATTTTACGCCCAAATAGGCTCCCCTACTTCTCAAGCCCGAACCATAACTGGGCCAATGAAAGAAAACACAGGCAATACGAGCTGGAACTTTAAACAGGGGTTTATTTACAATAATCGGGAAGGGAGACACCAGAGCAGACTTTAATCACGAATATGCAGGAAATAAATGTACAATGGAATTCACTTAAACAGTTCTACTTACAGACTGGGCACACACACAACACAACACACACACACACACGAATGGACGCCCACCGGGTTCTTTTTCGGTCCTCCAGACAAGCCGAGGAGGATAAGTTCAGCTGGGGGACAGAGTCTGGCCGGGTACCTGGCCGCCTCGTGTGGTTTCACCGACTCCAACCACCAACGGTGGGACTCAACCCACGGACCCAGAATCCAACGAGTCCCACGATCCTGGCTGCCACAAACGACGATAACGAGCACCACGGACACCTGCCGCACATGGCCACCACACACCAACGAAGGAACGCAGAAAAAGACTGCAGACGCCAAAAGACCTCAGACGACCAAGACCGCAAAGAAAACCCGGAACCGAAAAACCCCCAAAAAAAAGAGGACCAAAGAGCGCATAACGACGATGAACTACTGAAAACGCAGCGCGCTACCTTCTTATCCCTTCCCCAGGCGTGGTCGAGGGATCCCCTCTGAGGTAACTCGCCTCCGATTGGTCGGGAATTCGTGGGAATCGCCGTCCTGAGGTAGATATCATTCCCGTTGGTTCGTGCTGTCGTGGGAAATCGCCGTCTGAGATATCTCATTCCTCAATTGGGCAAGGACACGGCCCTTGCTTTCCGGGAGGGGTCTTGGATCTGGACGATGGAAGCTCCGCTATGTCTGTAGCCAGAACATGTGCGTAATGGCCATCGATGCGCGTGAGGGAAGACCGATGGTGGCAAGGAGCGAAGGAGGATGTTGTTGTTGTTGGAATAGAAATTCTAACTAAAAAATATTTAAAAAAAAAAACTCGAAAGCGCACATACACTTAAATCAACCCCATTAAATCATAGGGACGGGATCCTAACTAAATAAACACATACTTATCGAAATAAACTGAACTGCGGGGACTCTGCTGTTGTGTGCAAATGGCTGCCGATTCGTAACAATATTGCCCACCAGACCCCTTATGGCCAATTTGTTGACGTTTATTGAACATTATAACCACATTTGTAATGCATAGAGTTAAAGGTCAAGAACCTCAATTCCGTGACCAATTGCTCTGGCTAGTAAGGTTTTGACGATTGAATTTGACTCTATTGGACCTTTTATAAAAATTTAGCCCCCCATGTCCCTCCCCAAAAAATCGCCGGCATTTTTTGCCAGAGGGCCCAAATCGCAAGATGGCTGGCGGCGCCATCTTGAAAATTAAGTTTTAACCAGAGCACCTAGAATCATGTACAAAGAAACTTTTTCGGTAATCGACCATTTGAGGATTCCCGAATGTGACATTACGACATCAATTTTGACGCGCAGAAATCCAAGATGGCCAACACATTCCACCGGTAGAGGCAAAAACCTAACCTTTTGAACGGGGAGCACCTTGGATCATGAATTAACACATTATTTCTGCTAATCTATAAAATGGTCAACAGAATTGAAGGTCCTGCTCAGTGAATTGTTATTTTTTTTTGTATTTTTTTGTTTGTGTGTGTAATTTCATATCGCACACATATTCCTTTCATATACTTTATTTCTTTCTTTCCAGGGAATGTACGATGTACGAGATGGCACTGGAAGCCAGTATTGAGAAGATAGCTTGTCAAGACAATGGTCCACACGTTCCGTGTCCTCCAAGTGTGGCGGGCTTATTGCAATGAAGCACGGATGCCATTGTCTCTGTTGAGGGGGGGAGAATTAGGAAAAAATTCTCACGAAAAAGGCCCTGTTATGGAGTTGGTCTTTGAACAAGTTCGGAGACGTCTCGCAAAGGTCGACTTGAGGATACATTGGTCGCCGGCGTTACAATGTGTCCGCATAAATCATGTAAAGTTGGAACCATAGGAATGCCAAGAAACTGGAACAGGCGCAACACAAGACAGAAAAACGAGAAGTCGAGGAATGCCAATCCTCATCTTCGTCCATGTCTGAAGGCTTTCCCCTCAGCTGCCGCTCCACCTGCCAAGCGGCTGCGATCGAGTGTAGAAGGGCTGATGCATGAAAAAACAAAAATGTGTGTGGTGCTGTAAACCGGAGTCAGTCAAGCACCCTGAAATCAAAATGTCCCTGATAATCGTACGATCATGCATGGGCAAAGCTTTCAAGAGCCACACGGTGGCCCTGCGAAGATCAGAAAATGAGAGACCAATCAACTGTGTGATCATTATGCAGCTGAAATGCCTCTACACGATTGAGATCAGGATTATCACAATAAATGCTGGTTGAAAAATATGTGAGTAGTTACCCAGAAAATGAGTGAGATGACAAACTCCCAACGCATGTACAATGTCATCTCTGTGAGGCTGCAAGACTATCTTCTTTGACCACATCAGAACAGTTAATCTTTGATGACCAATGAGCTAAGGTCACTGGCAGAGCCTATCAAAGACTACAGCTCCATCATATCTCGTATGGCTTCCCAAACATCCGGCGTCAATCATTCTTTATCAAAGATATCCTGATCCAGGAGTTTTTGAGGGCAAGATCGGCTGCCTCTCCCCCGCTCGGAGGAACCAGAGCGACGCTAGTCTATGACACAGTCTGGGGTGGTTCATATGTCGAAGCATAGCGCTCTTCCACCATCCGTGTCAAGCAAAGTGAGCAACTGGTGTGCAACGTGGCTGAGCAGTTAAAGATGACGCAAGTCAATCAAACTCAACCCGTGCCGCCGAGAGTCGAGGAGCTAGACGAGGAGGAAGAGCTCTTGCCATCTCCTGGTCCAAGCTCTAATCTAAAATTTCGCAGGGGAAGAAGGGGGTAGATTGTGTCTCCCAGCACATTCTCTCTTGTCCTCCCTCATCAAACAGCACATCACAAAGCAACACCACCACTAAAACCCGCCATAAATGCCACCGTCACCCTTCACAGGATAACTCGCAGCAAGGAGCTTGGTTGACTCGTAATACAAGCTGGGGCCATGGGGATCCAACTACCAGAATATGTGCTTTATCCTGCGTGACCTCTGGGCCATGCATGACCTCGAGCAGTGCTCGATCTATCCTGACGAGATCACTGAGGAGAACCAAGCATCAGTTATCATTGACCAATGACGACTTTTACAACAACATCATTGACGGGGGGGGGGGTTACTGCAACACCACTGTAACTGGATGTTTCTGCAGTGTGTAGACGTCTTGTACCGGAGCACGAGGCATAACATGCCAGGATGAGCCAAGCGCGCATAAGACACAAAGAACTGTCACAGCACTTTACATGAGAAAGGCGTACTGAGATGCAGTTGTAACGCCTAGAGGAACAAATCAAAACAACGGGGAGCCTCCATCCGCCGCTAAGCCCACGACGTTCTCGTCAAGTAGCAGAGCATCAGCGCAAGCGGAGCATTATTTCATGCCCATTGCTCCGTGCGGAAGTGAATGGTGACACCCTGAATGCGCTAAGCAGACTATCACTTCTACAAAACGGGTATCATGGTTGGCTTGAATGCGGTAGCAGGGGAAGAGCAAGACTTTTTTCATACTTCTTACAAGCCCAACAAGTCAGTTGTAATGACTCATGGACAAGCTGTCTACCAATCATCACCACGAAGCGCATGCCCTTCGCCTTCTTGGTGGGAGATCATCCGTGTACTCCCTCATCCACCCTGCCACAAGGCTGAGACCCAAACAAATACCGTGACATGTGCCCTTTCTAGTCCCTTCCATTAGTGTGTGATGAATGAGCACTATCTACTTCAACGCTACAAGGGAATGAGCTAGGAGAATGTACTCGTGGCGGGAGGAGTTATTGCCGAGGTCTTCCGTCGATCGTGCGCTGAAGGCAAGCATTACAAAGAGGGGGGCTGCGTTGCTTGAGGCCTCATGTATGAGGCGCTCAATGGAGTCAGCTGGTGCTAACAAAAAGCCAGCACCACCTGGCCTGAATGGACACGAGGAAGAAACCTTGAGAATTCTGAAGAGATACGAGTTCTTTCCCAAGGAATCCCGCGCTGCTGCCTCAATGCCGGCACTGGAGGAGAGATGCTGAACCTCGACAGGCCTCATCACCAACTTATTCACCTGTGTGGAGGTCAGTGACATGGCAGACTACTGAGGACTTCCTAGTCCAAAATGATGGACGTGTTCAATACAGAAATGTGCAACGCGAAGTCCATATCTGTAATTGGGACGAGTACGTACCTCTCTGCACACCATGCTGCAAGGGATGGTAGCGTACGACAACAATAAGGTACAGGAGGTGGCTATCTAAATTAATGGGCGATGCTGACAGTCTCTCCCTACGATCCAGGTCCACCTTCTTCGTACTGACCTTTGCTCAGTCCATCACAGGCAACTCCTACTCCAAATGGCCTGGGAATATGTGGATTCGATGCACCATGAAACAGGCAGCAAAAATGAAGTCGAGCTGTCTCTCCATCTCGGCAGAATGAGAAGCAGCTGCCTGGTGGCACTGTGAAGCAGCTGCTGGAGAAAGCAGCTGTGGCCCGGATCCGGGCGGTCATAACGCCCATGGCCAACCGGACAAAAAGCCAAGAGCAGGCGCATGGAATGCGGTCCAAAACGGATGCGAAAAGTATGAGGCAGTGCATCAGGACCTGGTCACATGCAGCATGAGTTTTGACTCCTTTCGCATTCGACCCATTCTCACCACCCTCCGCACCCTAAAGTCAGCCATGCCCTGCCTCTGATGAGCTCATGCGTGGACTTCAACTCAGCCATGCTGAGGGGAGGAAAAGTTGAAACACAGCTCTTGCGAGAGCGGGTGTTCAGTAAGAATAACCTCCTCCATGCACCCGTCCCTCTGAGCAAACGTTGACGTTTGCCAGAATGCCAGACATGGAGAAGCCCGGGTAGAAAACTTCAAAGCGAGAGATGCTAAATGGAGCCAGAGGCTCGTCAGTGCAGTGATCAAAACTGTTGAGGTCCTGTCAAACTTGTGGACTTACGAGTGCTGGAAAATCGTGTTGTCGAGGAGTGTATGGCCCTATTCAACGTCCAACAGACAGATAACAGGAAGACACAGAAGAAGCAAGCTATTCCAGAGTCTCTTCTGCAATATGTAGATCTGCAGTAACCTACAACACCACTCTCATCAAACATGGGCAATGATCTGAAGAATGGCAACTCCATCACCAAGAAGATCGACAGACGCAATATGGCACCCATACAAGTGGTCGGACTAAGTCCACAAGGTGTTGCATCCATCATCCTTGCCCGCCATGGTGATGCTGAATTATCATCTGTGGTGAACGACTCGTAAACGATGCACCAATATCAACTAAAGATAACGAGCGAGTACAGGGTAGGCACGTATCCCAAGCGCCTACATGAAATTGAGCGGACCTCTTCCTTCTGCCCAGTGTTCAAAAACGCTGCTGTGTAGCAGCAGCAACAAGGGGCGGCTGCAAAAAAGTGATTATGCTGACGACCTGAACAGAACCTTGCAGAGAAGTGTGATGCCAGAGATTTGTCCACTCTGTGGCTCCCACTGCACCAACTTATCAACCGCAGGCACCAAATTGGGAAAAGAACTTCCAGCGAAAAAGCCCTTTCCCAAAAACCAGTCTGGAGGCTGACACTGTCTCTTTTCCGCTTATGCAGTTCTGTGTCGAGTCATAAGGCTACACTGGCCCTGTTGTCCATTGATACGCGTTGATTACCGAATGCCTATGTCGGCGGCAAGCTTGCATGGAATGCTCTGTAGCAAGAGGAAGCAGGAAGACTGTCTTATTCCGTGGCCTGGTGACTGACGAAAATGGGCAGACTGTATTGTGAGCTGCACTGTAAAATGACAGGCTGTGATGCCAACTCCAAACTTCTACGGAAAGGGTAACAGTCGGTGTATGACCGGTTGTGGCGAAAGACCCTGTGGGTCCTTCGACGGCAAAGCTCTCGCGGTGCAGAGATAGCGATGACCTTGAGGACGAGGTGCTAGAGGAGCTCTTCCAGTTTTCACACGTCATGTCATCTATGGCCGACCAAAAAGAGTAGCACCATGGCTGAGGCCCGTGCAGCGAAGTGGAAGACCATGAAGAGCAAATCATTCATGCGTCTCCCTCCAGTATCCAGTAGCCTACGCCAGCACTGCATCCTATCGCAAACTACTTGGCGTATCTTAGTGGTGCCACCACCTCCAAGAAGCACCAGCCCCTCACCACTAGGACCATGGCCTGGGAGCAGGTGGGTGGTCGCTGTCCCCTGGTCCCGCCAAGCAACATGCTAGACCTGGCTCTCTCGGATGCATCTACCTCACCAGGGTCAGCTTTGAAGAGAGCGAGGAAGATGAAGCAAGGAGGGGATAGGAAGGGAGTTTTATGATGTACAGAGGAAGGAGGGGGATTCATTGGAATGTGATGATCAGAATCTAGTGAGGCAGAATGCTCTGATTCGGACTGATCAAATCTCTGCAAAGGTCGTATTGATTCATCAGTTTCATGTCATAACAATGGTGAAGTAAATGACACAAAAGCATAATTTGGTGACTTCTAAATAGTTTTTTTTCAATGTTTTTTCAAAAATGTGTTCATTTGTGTTGTGGTGATCATTTGTCTCCAGGAAAATGGCCAAAAGTACCATTTTCAGGGTATAATGATTTTGGGTATTGATCTGTTTGAGGTAGTTTCATTGCAAAAACTGTTCAAGTTACAGCTATTAAAAAGAGCTTATTTGAAGTGTAATGAGTTTTACTTGTCCTGCAAATTCATCAATTATATATCTATTATTAATCAGTTTACTTTACTGCAAAGAGATCCTTTGGAGGTAGTTGGCTTTAAGTACAAAAGTTACGTTTTCGCTCAAACCGGAATGGTGGCCATCTTGATTTCTGGTCAAAATATGTCGTAACGTCACACTCATGTCAGATTAGAATCCTTCAATGGTCGACTACCCGGAAAAAGTGTCTTTGTACATGATTCTAGTTGGCTCTGGCTCAAAAATTTAATTTTTCAAGATGGCACGCCAGCCATCTGGATATTGGGCTCTGGCAAAATGCAGGATTTTTGGGAGGGGCATGGGGGCTAAATGTTTTATAAAAGGTCAATAGAAGTCAAATCATCGTCAAACCTTACTAGCCAGAGAATGGTAAACGGATTGAGGTCTTGACCTAACTAGTAACACTCGCCTCCAAGCTGTCGCAAACCTGGGTTCAAATTTTGACCCGAGCCTATGTCATGTCATCCAAAATCCATCCCGTCATCCTAATAAACGGTTTCACAGGCAGATGATTCATCAATATGTGCCGTCCCTCGGAATGGACGTTTAAACTGGCCGTCCTGTCTGCTGGCACAAATTGGTGAACCATTAAACACTGCTTCACAAAGAGTCGGCGAGTCTATCGCCGGCACCCTGAAAGAAAGTCAAATTCGCTGCTTTAAACCTGAGTGGAACGTTGAGGCCTGGCCAGCTGGTTTGGTGAAAGACCTAAGCAGCTCTCCCCACCCAACAGCCAACTGGCAACATGGATATAATTGTGGCCGCATTAATGAATGAGAAGACTGTTAAACACCACGGCCATACGACCGCATGATAATGGCGGACATGACACATACAGCATGATGCCACTCTCCCTGCCCCCCCTGGTCACTTTTGTTTGGGAATGGCAGTTTCTAGTGGCAGTAAACACTTAATATCACGCGTTTGAATATCGTGGGTTTTGACCAATTGCGGTAACCTCTATGGAACAATTAGTTATTGCGGGGCTTAATTTTGGAAGCCAAATGCGGGTTTTTGAACTGAGCGTGAGATGGTTATCTCACACCACGGCCTTTCCATCCACATTTGGGACCTACTCTGTGGCAGAGCGTTGGTGCTGCCTAATGCAGTCTCCTTGGCTAATCTGGGGCAGAAATCCTGGACAGGTCACCACTCTCCGACACAGGATACCAGGATACGATAGGAATACAGGATACCAGGACTCATTTTTGCCGACCTCGGAAGGATGACAGGCAGAGTCAACCCCAACTGGAAACCAATTCAAACAGCTGAGGGGGAATTTGAACCCAGGATCCCGAGGAATCCGCAAGCCACGCACCACTAACCATTAAGCCAACACCAGACATACAAGCTTCGTGCACCGTTAATAATGGAATGGCTCTGAAGTGTAGAAAACAATATGACAAAAGAAGATTATTTTAGTGATTAGGGGGAAGGGGGCAAGTTTAATCACATCCCAATACTTGTATGCTTTCAACCCAGCAGGAGACTTCAATGTAAAGGAGATTTAGGATTCATTTTAGCAATGTTTATTTCAGTTGTGATGTGTATGTTTTTGGCTGCCACCACCACTGAAACTCGTATTTTCTCGAAGCCCAGGAAACCGAACACACCATCGCGGTTTTGAATATCGCAGCATTTTCCAAGGAACGTAATTCCCACAATTTAAGATTTTTTTTATGGTCTTGATGTTGCTTCACAACAGCTTGTAAATATTACTTCATTCTCTGAAAGAGGAATGAAAGAAATGAAGGTGACAGTGATTCTTGATTTTAGTAGTTTTACTGGAAAGGGGGTTGCTGGCAGACCTTCAGAAGCACTTCAGAAATATGGTTGGAAAGATCCAGACAGAGCCGAGGGTGGGGAGGGGGGCGAGGCCAGAGAGGAGACGGTGGAAGACAGAGAACCACCGACTTGCCCTGCGGTGAGAGACCCAAAGATTCAACCTCACCGGCAGGAGATACCAATGACCTAAAATGCCTTGGGTTTCCCAAGTGTGAAGCCGGAAAGGTGAGAGGCGGGAGCCAGACGCCCAGAGGGGAGAGCTATTTGCCTGCCATTAGGA
>CM068954.1:1570169-1583161 GCA_035128595.1 Eptatretus atami
ATGAGCTAAGGTCACTGCAGAGCCTCCTCAAAGACTACAGCTCCATCATATCTCGGTATGGCTTCCCAACATCCGGCGTCAAGTCATTCTTTATCAAAGATATCCTGATCCAGGAGTTTGAGGGCAAGATCGGCTGCCTCTCCCACCCTCGGAGGAACCAGAGCGACCTAGTCTATGACACGTCTGGGGGTGGTTCATATGTCGAAGCAGCGCTCTCCACCATCGGTGTCAGCAGTGAGCAACTGGTGTGCAACGTGGCTGAGCAGTTAAAGGATGACGTCAAGTCAATCAAACTCAACCCGTGGCCGCCGAGAGTCGAGGAGCTAGACGAGGAGGAAGAGCTCTTGCCTCTCCTGGTCCAGCTGCTATCTGATTTGCAGGGGAAGAAGGGGGTAGATCTGTCTCCCAGCACATTCTCTCTTGTCTCCCTCATCACACAGCACATCACAAAGCAACCCACCACTACCGCCATAAATGCCACCGTCACCCTTCACAGGATAACTCGCAGCAAGGAGCTTGTGGACTCGTAATACAAGCTGGGCATGGGGATCAACTACCAGAATGTGCTTCTCTTGCGTGACCTCTGGGCCATGCATGACCTCGAGCAGTGCTCGATCTGTCCTGACGAGATCACTGAGGGAGAACCAAGCATCAGTATCATTGACAATGACGACTTTACCAACAACATCTTGACGGGGGGGGGGATAATGCACACCACTGTAACTGGATGTTTCTGCAGTGTGTAGAACGTCTTGTACCGGAGCACGAGGCAAACATCCAGGATGAGCAAGCGCGCATCAAAGACACCAAGACTGTCACAGGCACTTACTGAGAAGGCGTCTGAGATGCAGGTTGTAACGCCTAGAGGACCATCAAACACGGGGAGCCTCCCATCCGCCCTAAGCCCACGACGTTCTCGTCAAGTACAGAGCATCAGCGCAAGCGGAGCATTATTCATGCCCTTGCTCGTGCGGAAGTGAATGGTGACCACCCTGATGCAGCTAAGCAGACTATCACTTCCTACAACGGGTATCATGTTGGCTTGAATGCGGAGCAGGGGAAGAGCAAGACTTATTTTCATACTTCTTACAAGCCCAACAAGTCAGTTGTGAATGACATCATGGACAAGCTGTCTACCATCATCACCACGAAGCGCATGCCCTTCGCCTTCTTTGTGGGAGATCATCCCGTGTACATCCTCATCACCCTGCACAAGGCTGAGAACCCAAACAAATACCGTGACATTGTGCCCTTTCTAGGTCCCTTCCATAGTGTGTGATGATGAGCACTATCTACAAACGCTACAAGGGGAATGAGCTAGGAGATGTACTCGTGGCGGGAGGAGTTATTGCCGAGGTCTCCGTCGATCGTGCGCTGAAAGGCAAGCATTACAAGAGGGGGCTGCGTTGCTTGAGGCTCATGTATAAGGCGCTCATGAGTCAGCTGGTGCAAGAAAGGCTCACACCCCACCTGGCTGATGACACGAGGAAGAACCTTGAGATTCTGAGAGATACGAGTCTTTCCCAAGAATCCCGCGCTGCTGCTCATGCGGCACTGGAGGAAGATGCTGACCTCGACAGCCTCATCACCAACTTATTCACCTGTGTGGAGGTCAGTGACATGGCAGACTACTGGAGGGACTTCCTGTCCATGATGGACGTGTTCATACAGAATGTGCACGCAGTCCATATCTGTAATTGGGACGAGTACGTTACCTCTCTGCACACCATGCTGCCAGGGATGGTAGCGTACGACAACAATAGGTACAGGAGGTGGCTATCTAAATTATGGGCGATGCTGACAGCTCTCCCTACTGATCAGGTCACCTTCCTTCGTACTGACTTTGCTCAGTCCATCACAGGCAACTCCTACTCCAACATGGCCTGGGATATGTGGATCGAATGCACCATGAACAAGGGCAGCAAAATGAAGTCGAGCTGTCTCTCCATCCTCCAGAATGAGAAGCAGCTGCTGGTGCACTGTGAAGCAGCTGCTGGAGAAGCAGCTGTGGCCCGGATCCGGGCGGCTCATAACGCCCTGGCCAACCGGACAAAAAAGCCAAGAGCAGGCGCATGGAATGCGGTCCAAAACGGATGCGAAAAGATGAGCAGTGCATGCAGGACCTGGTCACATGCATGCATGAGTTTGACTCCTTTCCATTCGACCCATTCTCACCCACCCTCCGCACCCTAGTCAGCCATGCCTGCCTCTGATGAGCTCATCGTGGACTTCAACTCAGCCATGCTGCGGGGAGGAAAAGTTGACCAGCTTCTTGCGAGAGCGGGTGTTCAGTAAGAATACCTCCCTCCATGCACCCGTCCCTCTGAGCAAACGCTTGACGTTTGCCAAGATGCCAGACATGGAGAAGCCCGGGTAGAAACTCAAAGCGAGAGATGCTGAAATGGAGCAGAGCGCTCTCAAGGCAGTGATCAAACTGGTTGAGGTCTGTCAACTTGTGGACCTTACCGAGTTGCTGGAACATCGTGTTGTCGAGGAGTGTATGGCCCTATTCAACTCCAACGACAGATACAGGAAGACACAGAAGAGCAAGCTCATCCAGAGTCTCTCTCTGCAATCTGTAGATCTGCAGTAACCCTACACCACTCTCATCAACATGGGCATGATCTGAAGAATGGCAACTCCATCACCAGAAGATCGACAGACGCAATATGGCACCCCATACAAGTGGTCGGACTAAGTCCACAAGGTGTCATCCATCATCCTTGCCCGCCATGGTGATGCTGAATGTATCATCTGTGTGAACGACTCGTACGATGCACCATACTCAACTAAAGATAACGAGCGAGTACAGGGTAAGGCACGTATCCCCAACGCCTACATGAAATTGAGCGACCTCTTCCCTTCTGCCCAAGTGTTCAAAACGCTGCTGTGTAGCAGCAGCAACAAGGGGCGGCTGCAAAAAGTGATATGTGACGACCTGACAGACCTTGCAGAGAGTGTTGATGCAGAGATTGTCCACTCTGTTGGCTCCCACTGCACCAACTTATCAACCCAGCAACCAATGGAGAACTTCAGCTTCAACCAGTCTGAGGCTGACACTGTCCTCTTTTCCGCTTATGCAGTTCTGTGCGAGTCAGGCTACACTGGCCCTGTTGTCATTGATACCGTTGATACCGATGCCTATGTCGCGGCAGCTGCATGGAATGCTCTGTAGCAAGAGGAAGCAGGAGACTGTCTTATTCCGTGGCCTGGTGACTGACGAGATGGCAGACTGTATTGTGCAGCTGCACTGTATGACAGGCTGTGATGCCAACTCAAACTTCTACGGCAAGGGTAACAAGTCGGTGTATGACCGGGTGGCGAAGAGCCCTGTGGCCCGACGGCAGCTCTCGCGGTGCAGAGATAGCGATGACCTTGAGGACGAGGTGCTAGAGGAGCTCTTCCAGTTCACACGTCATGTCATCTATGGCGACAAAAAGAGTAGCACCATGGCTGAGGCCCGTGCAGCGAAGTGGAAGACACTGAAGAGCAAATCATTCATCCGTCTCCCTCCAGATGCAGATAGCCTACGCCAGCACTGCATCCATGCAAACTACTTGGCGTATCTTGTGTGCCACCCCTCCAAGAAGCACCACCCCTCACCACTAGGACATGGCTGGGAGCTGGTGGGTGGTCGCTGTCGCCCTGTCCGCCACACACGACCTGCTCTCTCGATGCATCTACCTACACCAGGGTCAGCTGAAGAGAGCGAGGAAGATGAAAGCAAGGAGGGGGATGAGGAGGGAGTTTATGATGTACAGAGGAGGAGGGGGGATTCATTGGAATGTGATGATTCAGAATCTAGTGAGGCAGAATGCTCTGATTCGGACTGATCATATCTCTCAAGGTCGTATTGATTCATCAGTTTCAATGTCATAACAATGTGAAGTATGACACAAAAGCATAATTGGTGACTTCTAAATATGTTTTTTTTCAATGTTTTTTCAAAAATGTGTTTCATTTGTGTTGTGGTGTCATTTGTCTCCAGGAAATGGCCAAAAAGTACCATTTTCAGGGTATAATGATTTTGTATTGACATGTTTGAGGTAGTTTCATTTGCAAACTGTTCAAGTTACAGCTATTAAAAAGAGCTTATTTTGAAGTGTAATGAAATTTACTTTGTCCTGCATTCAACAATTATATATCTATTATTAATCAGTTTACTTTACTGCAAGAGATCCTTATGGAGGTAGTTGCTTTAAGTACAAAAGTTACGTTTTTCGCTCTAACCGGATGGTGGCCATCTTGGATTTCTGGGTCAAAATGATGTCGTAAACGTCACACTCATGTCAGATTCAGAATCCTCATGGTCGACTTACCCGAAAAAGTGTCTTTGTACATGATTCTAGTTGCTTTGGCTCAAAATTTAATTTTTCAAGATGCGCCGCCAGCCATCTTGGATTTGGGCCTCTGGCAAAAAATGCTGGGATTTTTTGGGAGGGGCATGGGGGCTAAATGTTTTATAAAAGGTCAATAGAAGTCAAATCAATCGTCAAACCTTACTAGCCAGAGAATGGTAACGGAATTGAGGTTCTTGACCTAACTAGTACACTCGCCTCCAAGCTGTCCAACCTGGGTTCAAATTTTGACCCAGCTATGTCATGTCATCCAAATCCATCCCGTCATCCTATAAACGGTTTCACAGGCAGATGATTCATCAATATGTGCCGTCCCTCGAATGGACGTTAAACTGGGCGTCCTGTCTGCTGGCACAAGTTGGTGAACATTAAACACCTGCTTTCACAAAGAGTCGGCGAGCTATCGCCGGCACCCTGAAGAAAGTCCAAATTCCTGCTTTAACCTGAGTGGAACGTGAGGCCTGGCCAGCTGGTTTGTGAAAGACCTAAGCCAAGCTCTCCCCCACCCACAGCCAACTTGGCAACATGGGAATAATTGTGGCCATTAATGAATGAGAAGACTGTTAACCCACGGCCATCCGCATGATAATGGCGGACATGCACATACACATGATCCCACTCTCCCTGCCCCCCCTGGTCACTTTTGTTGGGAATGGGCGTTTCTAGTGCAGTAAACACTTAAATATCACGCGTTTGAATATCGTGGGTTTTGACCAATTGCGGTAACCTCTATGGACCAATTTAGTTATTGCGGGGCTTATTTTGGACCAAATGCGGGTTTTGAACTGAGCTGAGATGGTTATCTCCCACCACGAGCCTTTCCATCCATCCATTGGGACCATACTCTGTGCAGAGCGTTGGTGCTGCCTAAGCAGTCTCCTTGGCTATTGGGCAGAATCCTGGACAGGTCACCACTCCGACACAGGATACCAGGATACGACAGGATACAGGATACCAGGGACTCATTTTGCCGACCTCGGAAGGATGACAGGCAGAGTCAACCCCAACTGGAACCAATTCAACAGCTGAGGGGGATTTGAACTCAGGATCCGAGGATCCCAAGCCCACCACCCTAACCATTAAGCCAACACCAGACATACAAGCCTTTCGTGCACCGTTAATAATGGAATGGCTCTGAAGTGTAGAACTATAGACAAAAGAGATTATTTTAGTGATTATGGGGGAAGGGGGCAAGTTTAATCACATCCAATACTTGATATGCTTCAACCCAGCAGGAGACTTCATGGTAAAGGAGATTTAGATTCATTTTACATGTTTATTTCAGTTGTGATGTGTATGTTTTTGGCTGCCACCCACTGAACTCGGTATTTTCTCGAAGCCCAGGAACCGAACCCCCATCGCGGTTTTGAATATCGCAGCATTTTCCAGGAACGTAATTCCCACAAAATTTAAGATTTTTTTTATGGTCTTGATGTTGCTTCACAACAGCTTGTAAATATACTTCATCTCTGAAAAAAGAGGAATGAAAGAGTGAAGGTGAGCAGTGATTCTTGATTTTAGTAGTTTTACTGGAAGGGGGTTGCTGGCAGACCTTCAGAGCCCTTCAGAAATATGAGGGGAAAGATCGCAGACAGAGCGAGGGTGGGGAGGGGGGCGAGGCCAGAGAGGAGACGGTGGAAGACAGAGACCACCGACTTGCCTGCGGTGAGAGACCCAAAGATTCAACCTCACCGCAGGAGATACCAATGATCCTAAATGCCTTGGTTTCCAGTGTGAAGCCGGGAAAGGTGAGAGGCGGGAGCACAGACCCAGAGGGGAGAGCATTCCTCCATTAGGATGCGGATGAAAACTTTGTATGTGGTCAAGAGCTCAGGTGTTCAAGGAAGGACTCTGCATGATGGAGTATGCCCAGTCGGCGACTGGCTTTGGAGGCCAGTTTGGAAATGTGGCTTTCCCAGGAAAGATCACGGCAAACAGTGAGACCCAAAGCTTGAATGAAAGGACTTCTTCCAGAGGATTGTTTAAAAAGTAGATTGGGGGGGGGGGGGGGGTCCAAATGGTCCATTCGGGGAGACATAGTGAGAGTGTGAGATTTGTCAGGATTGAAAGCCATGTTCCACGTGTTGGACCAGCTTGTGATTTTACCCAGATCTGCAGAGAGTGAAGAAGCTGCTACTTGCCGATCTGAGGGATGACAGATGGTACGACAGAGGGTGGAGTCATCAGTAAAGAGATAGAGGATTTTCCAGAGAGTTGGAGAGATCATTGATGAAAACCAGAAAAAGAACAGGGCCCAGAATGCTGCCTTGAGGAACTCCAGCCTGGGCAGGAAGAGGGGATGAGAGAACTCCATTTAGGGGCACACGTTGGCTGCGACAGGAGAGGAAGTCAACGAGACATGAGTGGAGATGCCTTGGATACCAGAGGAAGAGAGTTTGGTGAGCAGGGCAGGGTGCTAGACCGTATTCAAAGCACGCGATACGTCTCGAGAGATGGCTCTGATGTCATGTCTGGCATTGACGATCTCCATCCATTGTTGGGAGAGCAGAAGCAGCATATCCAGGGTGGAGTGACCTGGTCTGAATCCAAATTGATAATCGGAAATCAGGCCATTGGAGAAGAGGAAGGATTTAATGTCTGAAGCGATGATGGATTCCATAACCTTGCTGATGATTGGGAGAAGGCTGATTGGCCTGTAGTTGCAGGGATCTGTTTTTACACCTTTTTATGCAGGGTGGTAATGTTTGCTGATTTCCAAGCAGATGGCAGATGACCTTGAGCAAATGAGAGGGTGAATATAACATAGAACAGACAGGGTGAGCAAGAGCAGAGGAGCAGGTTTTTAGGACACGTGGGCTGATGCCGTCTGGACCGGTTGCAGAATGTGAGTCAAGGTTTCACAGCAAACTCTTCACCTTGTCAGGAGAAAAGGACACATAGTCCAGGGATAGCTGGGTGCGGCTGGGTAAGGTGGGTACAGAAAGTGATGGGTTTCGGACACAAGATTTAGAAGCAACCACGGAGTTTAGGCATTCAGCTTTTTAAGGTGCAGTGTCAGCTGTGTGGCCATTTGAGGTAAGGGAGGGGAAACATACACCAGAAACAGACGTAACTGGACACCATCAGGATTTGGAGGAGGGAGACAGGTTTGAGAGTTCAGATCTTTAATCAATTTGTAAATATTTCGAAGAACATATTTCCACTGTCACTTTGGGGTATTTTGCGTAGATCGGTGAAAAAAAAATTGATTTAATCCACTTTAAATTCAAGCTGGAACACAACAAAATGTGACCTCAACTAGGGAAGAAAAGATGGTGGACCATGTGCCCTGCAGAAACCTGGGGGGGGGGCAAAGCATGGAAGCAGCAGAGGGTGCAAGAGCAGAAAGGAGATAGTTTAAGACAGATAGATTACAGACTTGTCTACGATGGTGAAGTGATAGGCCAATCGACTCAGCTCCATTGCAGGAGATCCCAAAATCTTGAAGGCCTTGATTTCTGCGGCGTAAAGCTGACCAAGATGTGAGGCAGTGGTTTCCACCCTAGAGGGGAGAGCAGTACTCCACCAAGCTGCGGATGAAACCCTTGTAGGTGGATAAGAGTTCAGGTGTGCCAAGGAAGGACTTTGTACGACAGAGGATGCCCAGTTGGCAACTGGCTTTGGAGTCCAATTTTGAAATGTTGTTTGACTGAGAAATTCAGAAAACACTGAAATTTGCATACATGCGGAATGTCTCGTGCCTGCTTTCGTCTCACGAACATGTGAGGCTCCTACTTTGAGTCACCCTAACCCTAACAGTGTGAGGCTCCTACCTTGTGTTCCTTCTGACCGATTTGGATCGCTCTGTTGAAAACGATTACATAATGCACTCCTTTACAAAGGTAATATGCTTTGTGAATTCTCAAATGTATTGGCATCCAAGTCCATTACACGGCTCGATTGCAGTTTAAAACATCCATGATAGCTTGAAAAACTGAGCAAGAGCAATGAACTCCAAACTAAATCATCACGTGACTAATGCATTCATTCTTTTCAACGCAAACAACGATGCCACCGGACATGAACACACCAACGGATGGATACAGGAACAGTTTGCCTGCTTGGCATTCCCATCTGAGCACATAGCTCTTAAGGCATCACTCTTGTGTTCAAATCTCATTTGATGTGTTGATTCGTCCACTGTCTACCAATGCCCTCGCAGTTCATGGAAAAGTATAATGGTGTCTCCTCATGTCCTTATCTGACAGGTGATGCAAGTACAAGCTACTCCATGAACCCAAGTTGATACATACAAAATAAAAATACATACAAGAGTAAAAGTCACAAGCCTGTTCACATCGAAGCCATTTTCAGACTCATGTTAGCAAAAGACAATACATTCCATTTAACCACGTGACCAACGCTCCCGAGTTGATAATTTCCACTGACAAGAGGTGAACGATCGGCACGGTGTGGCAACACTTCATCTTACCTGGCACTCTCGTATTGCTTGATGGTCAGTAAAGTGTCTTCCATGGTCTTGTTCACAAGTGTGTGCACACTGCTCACAAAAAAGTTGATAGCACTCAGCAGGGTCTCGCCATTTTTGCACAGCAGGCGTTGTGTCTCAGCGTTGTATCCAAACTCTTCCTGCAGGAACAAGGATCATCAGACTAGATGAAATGGGAATCCACCCACCAATGTTACCTTATCTCAGGATATCATGGATGGTGATCCAGAATTTCTTCCAAACCCCCCCCCCAAAAAAATCCAAAAGATGTACACAACTGGAACAATGGTAATACAGTAATCCCGCCAATATCACAGGTTCCAATATCACGACCAACCTATTGTGTTCCGATTCCATCGTCGCGGTATTTAATTTCAGCCAATCGCAGTTTTTGAGTTGAGCCGAATCATTGTTTGCGTCCACTTGTACGATTATCTATGTTTAAGAGCCTTTTCTTGTTTCATGTGCACCGTTAATTGTAGTAATCATACCAGCATACGGAAACAAAGCTAAATTTAATAATGAATCATCGTCAAACAGGAAATTGCATACGGAGATCCTGTAATAATAGGTCTACAAGGTCGAGGAGACACAACAGTTAATAATGGCACCCAAACTGTGTCCACATGTACGATTACCTCCCATTACAAGCCTTTTGTTGTTTCTCCCGCTCCGTTGATTGCAGTAATCATACCAGCATATAAGCCGTGGGCTGAGCATCCAAGATGTGTCTAATTTTTGACTTTCATGACCCACCTCGTGTATCTACCTGAAATTTTGCATAGATTTCAATAAAAAAATCACTAAGAAAGAATTCACAACTCGTCAGTGCAAAAAGTTGCACATTAATTAAGTTATGCTAATTAGCAAAACCTATAGCACCATCTTGTGTCCATTCTGAGATAGCTGTGGATTACTCGATGGGAATTCTGATGTCTATGTATTCATCGGGAGACTACATGAATGTGGGTGATATGGATCCCTTACACACACACACACAACACATCGCAAGCACGCACGCCGCACACACTAATTGTAAATAGTAATGCCACTAATTGTTGATCTACAGACCTCATTCATCGGCACAAAAGCTGAACATACAAGTCAGGAAGACATGCACTGGACTGGCATACCAAAATCAAAAAGTGTTAATAATATCATCCATCAGAAACTAATCATCAGTCATTCTTCGTTCTCATTGATACATAAATCTATCACACACCAAAGCTGAAATTATTTACACAACACTTTTTTTTTTCATTAATAGCGTTACGGATTTCAGAATCCGGTCTGATGAATGCATCCACACATCCAGGTCCTCAGACAGTTATTTCCTTAAATGCATGTTCAGATTACCCCATCCCCACGTCTAATGGGATCTTAAATGGATGCGTTGAGAAGGTAAAGGATAGATCCCCTCTCTTATGGGAAGCTTTTTTCTTTACGACAGACACGTTTACACATTATTCTTTCGCGAGCGCAACGCCCACCTTTTTTTTCAAGAGTCTGGGTTGTCATGGTTACGGTGCGCAAGTGGGGCGGGGTGAGCTTTGCGGAACTCTGCACCCGCCAAGACGGGTCGCAGATATAAAAAGAATTGGAGGTCCATTCTGAGAGAGAAGTAAGCAAGAGAGAGGAAGCACGCGAGAAGCGAGCAAGAAGCGGGTGTAAGCGCGCGAGGGAAAAAGCGAGTGTGTAAGCCCATAAAAAAAAGAGAAAGAAAGCAAGCGAGCAAGCGCGAGCAAACAAGAAGCGTGGAAGTGCGAGAGAAAGAAAGCCAGAGAGGAAGCGAAAAAGAAAGCGAGAGTTGAAGCGCACGAGGGAAGAAGCAAGGCAGAGAGGAAGCGCGCAAGCGAGAGAGCGTGCGAGCGCGCAAACGGTGGTGCACGTGTGGGTGTGAGCAGCGCCGACAACGAATGAGGCGCGGGTCAGTCACCAACGGACCGTGTGGGTCACTGGACGTCACCAGTTTCATGAAGTGTGAGGAGCTGCCCGTGTCGCAGCACCAGGGTGTAAACCCACACAGACGTCTCGGTGCCCTCCCCCCCCCCCCCAGACGTTGACTGGAGTCCAAGGCTGTTGGCAAGTAGGTGCACGGCAAGGCTGGGTGCTGGCGACGGACGGGACATGCACGCACACATTTCAGGACGTTTTCACTTCACGGACGACTACTCTCTGGTGAGCGAGACGACTCTCCCCCCCCCCCCGCCCCCGAATGATCTGCTGGGTACCCTTGTCCGTGTATAGTTGTAAGTAACTCCCCCCCCCCGATAAGCATCTGCTCTCTGTCTCTTTCCTGTCATTTTGATTGATTTTGCTCGAGTAATTATTCATTTCGATTGCTTTGGAATTTATTCATTTATTTACCTCAGGAAAAAAAGCTATTTTTATTTATTTATTTTATTATTAATAAATTTTTTTTGACTTCCAACCCGTCCGTGTTTGTCCTTTCCTTCCATTGGTCTGGCATTATCCGAACCTAGATAGACTGGGAGGTAATTACCACAGATTTGACCAAAAATAGTCGGCACGCACCAGCGGTTAAAACGCTCGGCCACCCTAATTAAAATCTAATCAAGATAACATTGGTGCTTTGCCAAGCTCAGTAACCACGTGACCTCTAGTTAAACGGAATAATTAGACGGTGGACACTGGAACTCGTGGTTAACTGGGTGGCGTTCGTGGTTCTAAAAGACCCACCATACCACATTCATTGTGAGCGGTGGCCCCAGGTCCGGCTCTTCCGGGACAATCGGGGATGAATCCCCTGAGTGACAAGCTGGTGTCTCGGTTCCCATGGCCCAACAATATGTATGTAATATCTCCGTTATAAATTTAAGCAGTGGCAAGATCATTTCAATTTCAGTTTCCAAGGTGAGTATATTGTGCGCCGATTGCTTACAATTGGAGAGTTGGAATTCTTCACATTATTTCTTCAGCACCAAGGCGGATTACATGAAATGTTTACATTTACTTAATATATGTACATGTACTGATTATCAAAGTTTCTTGAAAACTAACCTTTTTGCCATATATATATATATATATATATATATATATATATATATATATATATATATTTATATATATTATATAGTATTCCACAAACATGTATCAAAGTGTTTTGCATAGTTTTATCTGTTGCTTGCACCTATAAATGTTCCTTTTAATAGATGGACATTTTTGTAAAGGATTTGTAAAGGAGTCGTTACTTCTTTCCATATATTGAAAAAATAACATTCAAGCAATGATATACACTCATCATGATATTTTATTAAGTAGGATGGGAAATGAGCAAGAGTGTAGATTACTAGGAAGAGGATAAAGTGGTAATCTGCTGTTTACACCTTTTTTTTTTGCAAAAGTGTGTAAAATTAACATGTAATAGTGTTTTTATGAGTCCATTTATTTGGAGAATCATACTGAATTACACCGGCATAAATTTACATATGCCATTTCAAGAAGGCACACAGATGTGCACATGAAAGGACAAAAAATCATGGAACACCCATTTTAAAAGAATCCAATCCAGGTATGCAAATGTTAATTCATGATCCTCAGCAAGAGCAACTGTTCTAAGAATTTCACGAAGAGGGGTCATACTCAGTCACAAAGACAAAGGAAAGCGATATGGAGAGGGAGAGGGAGAGAACCCCTTAGGTCAATATATTAAAGGTAGCCACTATTCTTGGTTCACGAAGGCAGGACAGGTCACAAACATTTCTGGGAAGTCCAATTTAGTGAACATTTTTCTTTGCAATGTGCATGTAATTTGCATATACCATGCTCATCTCTGTTTTTGTTTGTGAATTGAACATCTAGAGGGGACATGCATGAATCTTCACATGAATTAATGACACAATGATTGATAGTATGAATCACATCAAATTATTAATTTCATACAGACTACAGTGGCGAGGTGATTAATACTGAGATTAGTTTTTCCCTTAAATTTACACCAAAATAAAAATATTCCAAAGGACGACTAAAAATGTCATTAAAAAACTGTAGAAACTATCTTGGTGGAGCCATGGACTACGATGCCGCTGGCGTACAAGTCATAACTTTGCTCGTGTTTGTTGTGGGCAGCAGTTCACTACAAAATCACGCCAGCGGCACGGTATACTTTACATTGAAGTTCAATAATTATCATCGGTGTATAGCCACTGTGCATTAACATTTTT